>JABSNV010001349.1:0-56202 GCA_024085815.1 Flaveria linearis
ACATGTCATAATCACTAGTCAAAAGGCAATCTACCTTTTGACTTACATTGATTTTGTTGTATGTCAGGGGTCTTGTATCTTATTTTATACATTGTAACACTTATAAAAGAACTCGATATTAATTATATCATTCTTGAAAATCATATATATATTGTTCTCGAGTTCTGTCTCCTTGTTTACTTATGTTCTTTGTATCTCATACTAAACTCGGTTCCCTATTTGATCTATTAAGTGTTCTAACACCCCCCTCCTTATGAGAATGATTGTATTGACATCCCTTAACCGGTCATGCACTTCCATCTGAGAACGCTTAACTATGGAGTTCTCCACTCATCCACAACCGATACGCCCAAAATGCGTTGGTGATATTAGAGGCAAGATATTCCTTATGAACCAAGAATCTCTCCTATCAGCGACTAATTTAAAAAAAGGGGAAAATGGCATGTGACTTGGATGTGTTTAGAAATATGTGGTTAATATGCTTCTTAAAGTTCTCACAAAAATGGTTCTCAATATATATATATATATATATATATATATATATATATATATATATATATATATATATATATATATATATGGGAGGGATCAAATGAGAACTCATTTATTTTGTGAGAACTCTAAGAACCAATAGAGCCACACATTTTAATAAAAAATAGTAAATAATGATAGCATAATAAAATAATTTATAAAACATAAAATAACATAAAAATAAAAAAAGTAAAATGACAAAAAGTTTCCCACTTACATAAAAAATAAGAATTTTTTATTAAAAATAAAAAAACTCATTTTTATGAACGTTATTTTACACATATGTAATGTCTGAAAATACACATGTGTAAAACAAGATTTACACATATGTAATGACTAATTTACAATATGTAAATAATGGATGAACGATTTTTTTAAACTAAGTATATCAATATGGTACGCGTTGGAAAGATAACAAAATACTAAAATTAATGGCGAATGTTTTTTAAAAAAAATAATACCATGAAAAAAAATTATGAACATTTAAAAAAATGGTGGAAATTGCACGTGTACATTAACATGGAAATTAAGCTTGTGTTTATTAACATAGAAATTAATTAATTGTATTCATTAACTAATCTTGAACTCAATTCCAAAATTATTCACTTTAGAAATTAAGCTTGCACGAATGACAGATTTGCGAACTTCATTACATGCACTGACGGTGACATTAACGTGGCTTAATACATAAAATAAACATATGAAGTTGCGACAACTTGTTTCGAAGATTGAAACACAAACAAAAAACAGTATTATAATTCACAAGTTGAGGATTGCTAATTTAAATAAACAAAATACATTGAAATAGAAAATATATAAGAAAATTAAAAGAAAGAAAAATAAAAAAAAAGCCCAAAAAATTGATGTACCCCGCAAGAATCAAACCAGTGTGACCCGGCACAAAGTCAAGACCTCTAATTAATTCCATCATCACCCACTTTCTTTATTACAGTTTAAATAAAGTCAAGACCCTGCTCTCAGCGGGAGACACTGGGTATGTTTGTTGTTTGTTTGTTTTAGTTTAAATACATAAAATCAATAGCATCAAAGTCGGTGGTTTTTCATTGGCCACCCACGTTCGTAAATGATGTATTATAATTGAAATGTATTCATAATGTAGGATTAATGTACTATTTGAACAATAAATTGTGTTACTTCTAAACATCATTTAACATTACACTTGTAATGATTTAACCTCACATCATATTTTTAACAAGCAATCCTGTAAGACAACATTTATTTCTGTAATTAGAAGCAACCCATATATTCTTATATTTTACAATTTAAACCGAAACTAATACAACAAAAATCGTTTTATTATTTTCTTATAATTACTTTACTATTATTGCATACCGTTAATGAAATTGCGGAAATAAGCACGAACACAAGATCAAAAGAATGAATATTTCATAGACTTGAAGTGAATTGAGTTACAAAAACGAATCAAAAACAAGAACTGAAAAATGAGATCACCGATTACAAAGAAAACCCCAAACTTAATCTAGTCGTTTAAGCCCTATTTTGCCGTTTAAGCCCTAACAACCCTTAACAACCATTTAAACCAACTATCAGAATTGGCAACTTTAGTCCCTCTAGTTTACCTTTTATACTATTGTCAACATAACATTGACTACATATACATTTGACTAAACACAAACACTTGATTTAAGCTCAACTATATCACAATCTCCACCTTTGAGCCAAATCAAGATTATAAGCAATCATCAAAACCATCAAGTAACATGAAGAAGCTGCAAACAATGATCAAACTTTGACCCCGCACACTCTTAGTTAACATGTCCGCAGCATTATGGGCTGTATCAACATACACACACTATCACATCCTTGGCAAAACAATACATCTCGAATCCAATGCAGCCTAACATCAATGTGCTTTGATCTCTCATGAAACACTTGATGTTTAGCAAGTTGAATAGCCCCATATTGTCACAGTTGACTTTAACAATTTCATCAATCAAACCTAGTTCAGCAGCAAAACCTTTAAGCCAAATAGCCTCTTTCACTGCTTCAACAAGAGCTAAAAACTCTGCCTCAGTGGTAGATAATGCAACTACCCGTTGCAATGTAGCCTTCCAACTGACAACTCCACCATACAACTTAAACACATAACCTGTCATTGATCGACCTTTATCTGCATCTTTGGCAAAATCAGCATCTACATAACCTTCAATGGCAATGCTACTTTCATCTGTTTTCCCAAAGATCAGACCCACATCCCTAGTACCATTGAGATACCTAAGAATCCATTTGACCCCTTCCCAATGTTTCTTTCCTGGATTGCTTAGATACCTGCTCACAACACTCACAGCATATCCAATATCTGGCCTAGTGCAACATCAAATACATTAGACTACCAACAGCATTTGAGTAAGGGACATTACTCATATTCTCCTTTCTTCATCACTATTGGGAGAATCAGCACTAGACAGTTTGAAATGCATAGCTAATGGGGTAGTTACAGCTTTACTATACTCCATATGATAATTAGACAGAACCTTCTTCAAATAAGAACCTTGAGACAACTTAATTGTACCAGCCTCTCTGTCTCTAGTAATTTCCATACCAAGTATTTTCTTTGCTGCTCCCAACTCTTTCATTTCAAATTCTGCCATCAGCAGCTTCTTTGTATTCTCAATTTGACCCTTATCTTTGCAGGCAATCAACATATCATCCACATATAACAAAGAGATACCATATCAGCATCATTATATCTTTTGTAATAAACACAGATGTCATATTTACTTTTTTCAAAACCATGATCAACTATGTACGAGTCAAATCTTAGGTACCATTGTCTTGGCGACTGCTTTAAGCCATATAATGACCTTTTTAGCAAACATACCAAGTCACCCTGCCCATCAACTTCATACCCCAAAGGCTGTTTCATATAGATGTTCTCATCCAGGTTGCCATGTAAGAATGCTGTCTTGACATCCATCTGTTCCAACTCCATATCAAGTACAGCAGTTAGAGATAAAATCATTCTTATAGAAGAATGTTTTACCACTGGTGAGAATACCTCACTATAATCTATACCTCCCTTTGAGTGAAGCCCTTTGCAACTAACCGGGCCTTGTATCTAGGCTTCTCCCTGGCATGCCTTCTTTAATCTTGAATAGCCATTTGCAGCCTACAAGCTTCTGCCCTTCTGGTTTCTTTACCAATACCCAAGTATTATTCTTCTTTAGTGATTGCATTTCATCATCCATGGCTGCAATCCACTTAGCTTTATCACTAGAATGAATAGCCTCACTATATGTTAATGGTTCAGATGTGCTCTCCTCCTCAGCTACATGAAAGACAAAGGCTGAGATGTCTTCTCTGTACCTACAGGTGGAATCACTTTCCTCCTAGGCCTGCTCGGAGCAATACTAGAACTGGCTGCTTTCTCATTTGGGCTATCATGAGATGCTTCACCAAATGTATCCCCATGTTCTACACTTTCATGATGAGAATTCTCAGTCTTACTTGCATCCTCATCAAACTCCACCTCAAATGGAACTTTATCATCCTGTTGAGCAACCTCATCACTGACCTTAAGAGTATCCTTATATAGTATCTCTTCATTAAAAGATACATTTCTGCTCACAATGGTCCTGGGACGACCACCATCCAATCTCCATAACCGGTACCCCTTTACACCATCAGGATACCCAAGTAAGATGCACTTTTGAGCCCTCGGATCTAACTTCCCATGATTAACATGTGAATAAGCTAAACAACCAAACACCTTCATATCTCCATAATCATTCACTTTAGATCCAGACCACCTTTCCATAGGTACCATCATCTCAATTGCTGATGATGGTGACCTATTTACAAGGTGCACTGCTGTCATCAATGCTTCAGCCCAAAATACCTTTGGTAATCCAGCCCCTATCAGCAGACATCTCACCTTTTCCAGCAATGTTCTATTCATCCTCTCCACCAATCCATTCTGCTGCGGAGTACCTGGAATGGTGAGGTGCCTTGCAATTCCATGAGCCTTGCAATATGAATTGAACTCATCATTGCAAAACTCTAGACTATTATCAGTTCTGAGCTTCTTTACCCTTCTTTCAGTTTGTGTTTCAACTAAAACCTTCCACTGTTTGAACCTTTCAAATGCATCAGACTTCCTTCTTAACACATATGCCCACACTCTCCTTGAATAATCATCTATGATTGCAAGAAAATAGGAACACCCTCCATGTGACAGATGCTTTGTTGGCCCCCAGAGATCAGCATGCACATAGTCTAAAATTACCTTAGACTTATGTATGCTTCTCTTGAATTTCACTCTTTTTGCCTTCCCCAAAACACAGTTTTCACAATTTCCATAATCACAAGAGTCTAATTCACTAATTAAACCTTGTTTCTTCAATTCTAACATTCCTTGACGGCTCATGTGACCAAGTCTAATATGCCACTTCATGGCATTACTCACTTGTAGTTTTTCAGCAACATATACATCACCAATGTCAACCTTCCCATCTAACACATAGACATTGTTATTTTTTCTAGTTCCTGTAAGAACAACCATAGACCCTTTACTCACCTGGCTTTTCCATCTCTTAAGACCACATGATACCCACCTTTTTCAAGTGTTCCCAGTGATAACAGATTCCTTTTCAACTCAGGAATATACCTCACATTCTTTAATTCTATCATAGAACTATTATGTAGCTTAAGAGAAATAGTGCCAATACCTTCTATTGTACAAGCCCCTATCTCCTAGGTGTACAATACCTTGATTCATTACTTTCAAAGACTTAAAGAGAGCTTTGTGAGGAGTCATGTGATAAGAACATCCTGTATCAAGAATCCACTCATAACTACCCTTTGTGCCTTCTGTCATCACGAGCACATCAGCACTGTCATAGCTGTCTGCTGATCCATCAGGAGAGTGATAACCTGAGTGATTCCCTGAGTCTTGTTCTTACCCTGCTCATTCTTCTTCTTCTTCCATTCAGGGCAATCCCGTTTAAAATGCTTCTCTGAATTGCACACAAAGCACCTCTTCTTGGTTCTAGATTTGGACCTAGAACTCACATTCTTGTTCTTATGATTTCTATGTTCAGATCTGCCCCTCACAAACAGACCATCTGCCTCATCATCTTTGGCCTCATGCTTCTTATGTAACTCTTTTGAATTCATGGCAGACACCACCTCTCCATTGAAAGACTCTCTCTTCCAAACATAAGAGTATCCACAAAATGCTCATATGAGTGGGGTAAGGATGACAAGAAAATTATCGCCCTATCCTCATCATCAATTTCAACCTCTATATTTCAAGATCTAAGATGATCTTGTTGAATTCATCGATATGATCTTCCAAAGATCTACCAGTGGACATTTGAAAAGTATAAAGTCGTTTCTTGAGATACAACCTGTTAGCCAGTGACTTTGTCATATACAGGGATTCCAATTTGGTCCAAACACCAGCAGCCGAAGTCTCTTTTGAAACCTCACGTAGAACTCGATCACCAAGGCTCAGTATAATCGCACTATGAGCCTTCTCAAGCTTCTCTTTCCAGGCGTCTTCTATCTCCCTTTCTTGTCATCAGTTGCTTTCTCAGGAATCTTAGCCATTCCTCCTTTCAAGGCCTCCACTACCCCTTGATGAACCAACAATGCCTTCATCTTCAACCTCCATAGGCTGAAATCATTTCTGCCGTCGAACTTCTCAATCTCAAACTTCGAACCAGTCACCATTCTTCAATCTTCTTCGGAAGAATTGAATTCTTCTGCGACTTTCTCCTTCGTGTTGATCGAGCCGAAGCTCTGATACCAATTGTTAATGAAATTGCGGAAATAAGCACGAACACAAGATCAAAAGAATGAATATTTCATAGACTTGAAGTGAATTGAGTTAAAAACGAATCAAAAACAAGAACTGAAAAATGAGATCACCGATTACAAAGAAAACCCCAAACTTATATCTAGTCGTTTAAGCCCTTTTGCCGTTTAAGCCCTAACAACCTTTAACAACCATTTAAACCAACTATCAGAATTGGCAACTTTAGTCCCTCTAGTTTACCTTTTATACTATTGTTAACATAACATTGACTACATATACATTTGACTAAACACAAAACTTGATTTAAGCTCAACTATATCACACATACATTAATGTGTAATATTAATAATATAAGTCTATAAGATTCGATATTTCATAAATAGTATATGACAACTAACGAAAGGGTTGTCTAACCAATACATTCGAAATCTTGAGACTCGTAGTTTCCGCCTTCCGGATGCATGTGAATGCATCATGAACAATCCATTAAAAGCATCTCGAATGTTGTATATACCAACGAAACATGGCATAACTCCATCCGATAACAAGAATAATATGTCATATTTTTATGTGCTTTTTTTTAAATAACATTAGGTCTAATTTTTTTGTAAACACATATGTATGCATATGTCTGTGTCAAGGTATTTATTAACATAACGTTTACAATACTTTTAAAAGATTCAAGATAAATTGGACCAAAATGGAAATGTTAAACCCATCCACAAAAAAATGGGTGTCTTGAAATTATGAAATATTTTGGTCAGGGCCATGTGAATATTATTAGATAAGATATTTTGTTCATATTTCGCTTAAAGGTGACGAGTACTTGTATGTATTTTAATGGAGTTTGGTAGTAAAACATGGTTCGGTTTAGCTATATTTATTTTGTACTAACGTATAACAAGGCTATCAATCTATATCTTATTAATGCTATCATTTGTACCAAATCTAATAAAAAACATTTCATGTCAGAAAATTTTCTTTAGGTTTCGAGAGCTCGGCAATTTTGACTTTACAAAATAAAACACTAAACAATGGTATTCTTGTTTACTTTTATAAATACTAAATTTAAACCATATCATCGTCCGCTCAACAATTTCCATTTCCATTTTTGTTATTTAAAGGCAAACTTTTGTTCGATTAGACTTTTGCTATAGATTAGGACCTCGCGCTATTCTTGACATTGGTAGGGATGGGTATTGATCAGGAAAGTGTAGTGGCTTCCATGCCTTTCTAGTCACGTGCTGGTTTAGGTGGCCGACCCTTTGGAGATCTATTGAACACGGTATTTGCCGGGATCAATAACCAACACACGAAAGAATGTTGATATTTTGTGAGAAACCACCTATGATTTTTTTCTTTGTTATAATAATCAAATCATACAAAATTAATGCAATACTCTAGTATGTCTATTTTTACTAAATAGATAGTAATTCTAACTCAACTCAAATGCTATTAAATAACCAAATAATAAATAAATAAACTCAATCTTAATTTAATATAAACTCAGTTAAACAAATAATGAACTAGTGTGTAACAATTTTATTTAAACGACAAATGTACAACCATTTTTTGAATGAGAGAGGAGTGTTGTGAAGGAGAGAAGTTGGGTTGAAGTTTTTTAGCCAAGAACTTCAATTTTTGAGTATGTGAGGGAAATATATAAGAAAGGAGGGAGAAGAGAGATGGTAAATTTTTGTAAATTGTAAAAAAGATGATGTGAAGTAGAGAGGGTGGGTTAAATACATGTTTTTCACCTTCCTTATTAATAATGCTCTAAAACTTCCACACGACCTTTGTTTTTGTAGAAGGCTTGGAATGACTTAACTTTTTAATAATATTTAGACCTCAGTAGGCAAGCTTAATGTTTTAAAATCGAACCGAACAGTCAACCGAACGTTTACCAGTCCGCTACCGGACGTCTTACCGGTCCGCTAGTCGGACCGATTCAAACGGTTGTACCGTATATAAGACCGGATAAAATTATAATTATTTTTTAGTAAATATATGTAAAAATTACAAACAAAATAAAAAATTATATTAAACAATCGGTTCAACGGTCCGCCGGTTCGGTTCCTGGGTCAACCGGTCCCCGTTCCCAGTCCGACCGCCGGTTTGACCGGTCAACCGGTCTGACCACTGGTTCAACGTTAAAATGGTTTTAAACACCGAAGCGGATCGGATTGGAGTCCAGTTCCCGGTTCAACCGGTCGGATCCGGTCCGGTTTTCAAAACCATGGCCAAACTGCTGTTTGTTTTTTCTGCAAGAAAACGTCTGCAGTCTGCGGACCACATCTGCAGACATTTGCAGCAGAAGAGGTGACCAAATGTCTGCAGTCTGCAAGAAAAAGACTGTTTGTTTTGTTTAACATCTGCAGAATGCTTAAATATTCTGTAATTAAACTAATCATACAAACAAACTAACCATATACAAACTAATCATATACAAACTAATCATATAAACAAACTAATCATAGAAACCATATACAAACACAAACTAATCATACAAACAAACTAACCATATACAAACTTCCAACAAGACCCCTCAATTCACCCCTAGTAAACTTCCAATCCCTCCTGCACCCTTCAAGCAACCCAATCTCATTCACCAGATCACTACTATACCCCATGAAAATCGCCTTCTCAATCATCCGAATGGAGCCCGAAGACCCAACAACAACATCAATTTTATGGTCCAAAACGATCAATTTTATGGTCCAAAACGTTCTCAATCAAACCTGATTCTCTAACAACAGCTTTAATATGCTCTATCATCGCCTCAATTGCATTGTTTTTTACAAACCTTTGAGTCAAAGTCACATGCCCTAATTGCAACGAAAGCCCCAATTTCACCTCACCTCGAAACTCAACGACGAATTCTGTCGAACCCCCACCGATATCGATCGTGAGAACAGTACGATCATACACCGGGAGAAACTGTAGGACCCCAAGGTAGGTCCAACGAGCTTCTTCTTAACCTGATACTACATCAATTTCCCAACCTAGGGTTTGGTGGATGAGTTGAAGGAAATCCGATAGGTTTGAGGATTCTGGAACGGCGGAGGTGGCGACGAGGCGGAGGTGGGAGGGGGGGATGTTGAAGGAGTGGATGATGTGTTGGAATTTACGAAGGGATTCGATGGCTCGGGATTGGGCGGAGGGGGAGATGGTGGTGGTGGGTGGTGGTGGTGGTGGCGGAGGGGAGGACGACGGGGTGTTTGAGGCGGTGGAGGGTGAGGAAGCGGGTGGTGGTGGTGGTCGGAGGAGATGGTGGTGGATGGGGAGACGGAGAGTAAGGGGTCTGTGGCCATTGTGAAGAGTGGGGGGGTGGGTAGAAAATGGAGAAGAGGTTAGAAGAGGTGTGAAGACATTGTTCCACCTCTTCTCCGTGCAGAGGTGTTGAAGACGTTTTTTAATGAAACGTCTTCCAGAAAACAAACAGTCTGCGAAGTAAAAACCTCTTCCCGCGTCTGCGAGCGCGCAGATAAAGATGTGGGGAAGAGGTTTTTTCAAAAAACAATTGACATTAAAGTTCACCTATATATGTGGGTAAAGAGCATGTCCACCCTCGTAAGGCAGAAATCAATTGACAAATGTTATCCAACTAAGAAATTAAATCTGTGTTTTTCACGCGTGTTGCGAAAATAAGGTTAACATAATTAAATAATTAAGTACATATATTAGATGTATGAAATTATAATAATTTGATTTTGAAATCGAAACATAGATAGAAAACAGTAATATTATATCTCGTATGTTGTGGATTAATAATTTAAAAAAAGTAAATGAAAAAATTATATACAAAAAAAAGAAATTAAAAACCAGAAAAGATTGATAACGTAGCTTGTAAAGATCGAATCAGCATGATCTGGCGGAAAGTTGAGACCTTTAACCAAGTGCACCGCCAACTTTGTTGATACACAATTGAAAAACAAGGTAGTTCCAAATTCGATGGCTTTTTATTGGCCACCGATATTAGTAAAGAAGGTATACTTAATTTATAATGACACGTAGATATATATATGTATATTGTAAAGGTATAAAAATTTTGCTTAAAATATTAGTAATATTGAAATAATCCAAAATCATCTTGGGAAAAAAGAAGGTTAGACGTGAGCAGCTAAGGGTAAAGATGCATCCTTCACCACTTGCCTGCATGACACATGTTCTTACCATCAAGCCAAATTAAGTTTTATATATAGTAATTAGTAACAAACTACTATTAAGCCCCTCGTATTACGATAGGAGAGTAGATCCATGTCATATAGCACCAGTGTCACATCACGATCAGCGACCACCAACGGTGAAATGGCTCGTATTAAAAATGAATTAGAAATGAAAAATATAAAATCGATCGGATATTAGACGCGAAAAAGTTTATGCATACATAAATTATTAAAAGCAATAACTAAATCGATCCAGGACCCGAACGTTAGGACGGAGACGTTAAACGGGAAAAATAGGTGTAACAGTGTTGAAGCACACTCGCACGTTAGAGCGTGTTAACCCATAAAATTTAAACCGAAATGTAAGTGAATAATTTGTGAAAGATAAAATTATAGGGGATCAAAGTTAAAAGTAAAAAAGTCTAGGGGTTAAATTAGAAAAGATGTAAAAGTATAGGTTTCTAAAAATAAAATTTAAAAAAACAAAAAAAATTACAACTTTTAAAGCTCATGGTACAACTAATACAACCTTAAGTTGATATTTAGTAATATTCACATTTAAATTCAAACTAGCGTTTCTTCTCCACGCGCGTTGCGCGTATGAACCCAAACATTAGACGAAATCGCAAAAAACTCGAAACACAGTCAGGTTTGGTTACGGCCACATGCCGGAAACAAAAGTCAACCAGATTTGCACAATCGAATTGGTTGCCGCTGCACAACCATATCCGCAAACCCTAAAGAACGACGGATGGCACTGTTGGTAGGAGCACCAACACACATTCTCTGAACATCCTAAGGCTTTCAGATGGAAATAGCAGCCCCACCATCACCATTGCACCGGTGAACATTAACCACACCACGGGGCAAACCGGCGCTAGCCATCGCAAAAGGTCTCGGGTTAAATGAAGACCATCGAGCGACAAGCGTTGCCCGCTCCACCTTAACCATAGAGGGGAGGCGGAGCGGCAACAGAGACCACGCCGAGTAGACTTACAGCCACCGGTGGTGGCGGAGGCACAATACCTTTGACGCCACCCTCTCTCTCTATACAACAAACGAACAACCAAAATCACAAACGACACAGATGCCACCCACCAAGGCGAAGCGGGTTAGACCAAACACAGCCGCACCTCCACTACTTTCTCTTTCTATAAACAAATTAGAGGGATAAAGAAAGCCTAAAACTCTATTTCTCTGTTTATACACTTGATAAGATGGAGGGACAAAAATAAAAAACCATAAAAGTCATGTGGCCAAAAATTTATACTCCATATATCCACTATTCATTTCAATTGCTTTTTAAATATTTTGTAATGTGAAGTTAAGCAAGCATATGGTACAACTACAATATAATAAATAAACAACTTAGTAATTAGTAATATTTAAATGACATAAGTTATTTAACTAAGAAGAAAAGTTGAATAAAGTAAAAAAAAAACAAACTTTAATAATTGTGATAGAGTAAATTCTTTCTTCTAGGATCCTAACGGGGAGACCTCTGGGTTTTCCGGGGGTAGGCCAGACCAAAAGGTCACGGTTAGGGCTAAAGGTCACGTTTTGGTACCTAACCGTGACCGCAAGGTCTTGCGGTCACGGTTTCTGTGTCTGTCTTCCGACATCTCGTGACAACATAACGACAAACGGCCTGATAAAGGTGAAAACCGGTCATCAAACCGTCACGGTTTGGCCTAACCGTGACCTCTAGGATACGAGGTTCAGTTTTAAGGTACGTGGTAGACTGTGATGTTGACAAAAGAGTCGGGGTTCGTGCTTCGAACCGTCACATGGAGGCCAAACCGTGACCTCTTGTGCACCAGATTTTCATCATAAATACCTTTGAGCTTTCACCCTTCGTCCAACGGTAACACTCGAGATTTTTTCATCATAAATAACTTTGAGCTTTCATTCATCCAACACTCGAGATTTTTCAGCCTTCGTCATTCAAAAAACACGTTAATTCGAAAACAATATCGGGTTCGGGAGATCATTATCAAAAGCCGAAGCTTCCAGATTTGAATGAGGTGCCACATATCGAAGATTCAAACCAAGTTGAAGTAGTATATGTTTTATTATAACTTATTATTTGAAATATCTAACCATTATCTTTTTTAGGAATATTACGTATACGGCAGTCACCCTCCGTGGGGGGAGGAGGAAACCAACCCGTCGAACACATGTGCTCAAGAGGCGTACAACTCTTTATTTGGACCGACATGGGACGGTGAAGGGTACAGATATCCTCCTTGCAATTCTTACGGGCATGCCCCGAACACGTACCACTCACAAACAGAGCTGGATTACGGACATCCCCGTACCAGTCAGAACTAGAAATTACACATGTGTCGGATACTTTTAATGGGAATGACACAGATGAGAGTGACGGTTCGATTCACCTCAAAGAAAACCATGGGGACACCGCGGAGAATGATGGGGATGAGGATCGGATAAGAAAGGCTACGGTTTCTTATAAAACCGATAAAGTACGAAGAGTTTTTATTCTTTTGTTTATTTTATTTTTTTAATTTGTTTTATATATTGTTTTTTATGTCTAGCTTTATAATTTTTTTCAGTATTTGATTCTCGTGAGGACTTGGAGAAGCGGGCTAAAATGAGAGGACGCGAGCATGGGTGCGCCATGGTGGTGGGTCGGTCACGAAAAAAGGATGTTGAACTATTATGCAATCGTGGGGAAGTACGTAGGAAAGAGTGACAGTTAGATGTTAGAGGTGAGAAACGAGACGCACAACCACGATCCTGTTGTGTACGAGGAGGGCCACGCGCATCTTAGGAAGATGACCGCCGAAGAAATTGATCTTGTCGAGAAGTTACACAGGCAGCACGTGCGGCCACGACATATCCATTCAGTCGTAAGGGGAACACTTTCCCCCAGCATCAGTGTTGTTCAAGACATATACAATCTGACGTCGAATGTTAGGGCTGAGGGGAGAAAAGGCATGACACCAATGCAGAAACTTGAAAACCTGCTACAATCTAAAGAGTTCGTGTATGAAACACGAACGAATGCAACTACTAAGGTCGTGGAAGATGTTTTCTTTTGTCATCCTACTTCGTATAAAATGTGGCATGCATTCCCGCGCGTGATGTTGATAGACACGACGTACAAGACCAACATGTACAACATTATGTTTATTCAGGTTATTGGCGTTACGTCCACGTCGAAGTCGTTTTGTATTGCGCATGCATTATATCGAGGGAACGGCAGGAAAACTTCACATGGGTATTGGAGCGGATCAGAGATATGCTAGATGGGTGTGTGGAGCCCCGTGTTATTGTCACAGACAGGGACCTGGCCCTGATGAGCGCGTGTGACACAGTGTTCCCGAGTGCTACTAAAAACCTATGCAGGTGGCACGTTAGGGAGAATATCAAAAGACGGTAGAATATCCTTTTCAAAACCGACATGTGGAAAGATTTTTCATACTGGTGGAAGACCTTGTGTTCGTCTCCCACAGAGGCATTGTACGATTACAATTGCAGGAAGATGGAAGAAAAGTTAAATGAAGATGGTAAACGTGGTAAGAATTTCATAGTTATTGTTTCTCTAATAATTTATTTGTTCATTTTATAAAATTTGTTATTTCTTTTAGAGGTATGGGAATATATTTGGAATAATTGGTTGGTGCCGTACAAAAAGATAATTGTTACTTGTTGGATGTACGACCGCCTTAACTTTGGTGAATTTCCAACTAATAGGGTTGAGGGCCAACATGCCAACTTCAAGAGTTACCTCACAAGGACCAATAATACGTTGCACACACTTGTCGGATATGTTTGTGACCTCGTGCGTGGCCAGGAGATTGAAATTTGTAAAACATTCGAGGTGCCCCGTGTGAAAATTAAAAAAGACCATCGACTGCCGATGTTTTCAAATTGCATTATAAAGTATCCATTTTTTGCCTTAGCCTCCTTGAATCAGAGTTGACGAAAATAAAAATGATTCAGGAGTCTGGGGGTTCATGTGGACACCAATTTTCCACGTCCATGGGCTTGCCATGTGTTTGTCATTTGGAGAAATACATCCGAGAAGGTAATATTTATCTTAATACATTTTTTTATTATTGTCACACGATTGCATATTTTTCACTAATAATTTAACCTTTTAATCCAGTCACAAGTATTCCACTCAAAGTGGTAGATCCACACTAGAGGAATCTAGATTTTGAGCCAGCGTACGTCGCGCCGCCTGAACCCGACTACGATGTGAAATTAGATGACTTGAAACAAAAGGTTATGTCGTCTCCCAATCCTCAAGTATAGAAAAAATTATTTAACAAAGTATTTGACTCTTTGTTTAAAAGAAAGTCAAAACTTAAAGAACCTGAGGTGCGTCATGACCGACGTGGTCGTCCAAATATTAAGGAGCAACAAAGAAGAGCGGACTCCAATACATCACAGTATGAGGCTGCTAGACACAGCTCCTATACTTCCTCACAACAAACGATGCCTGACCCGGCGAGGCATAGCTCATATACCCCTCAGTTTAAAATAACGAACGACCGTTCTAATCGGGCAAAGGCTGCTTCAAATGTACCGATTACGGGAGCTGCCCTAGGGTTTCCCTTAATATTGAAACCAAAGGACGTGATAAAAGTTATAAAGTTTAAGGATCAGCTGCCCCAATGGATTCACCGGTACGTTTCGACTATAAAAGATGTGCGGCCTGATGGTAACTGTGATTTTCGGGCGATCGCGGTGGCTTTAGGGAAAAAGAAAAAAGAATGGGAATGGGTTAGGCGTCAAATATTATCGGAGATAGACAGAAACATATGGTATTGGCGGAGCAATTTGAACCGCGAGATGCCTGATTATTATGATTCTATTCGTAATAGCTTAAATTGGTTTGGCACGACTCAACCCGCACCCGATACCCATTAGCTAACTTTTCCGGCCCATGCACTCGTAATTACGGAAACATTCACTTGTATTGTGCATCTTATTTCTTCATTTGGCAGCCAGACATGGTTCCCGCTGAGAACAGCCCCAGAGCCATTGTTCACCTATCCAGTTGTCGCACTAGCTAATATTAACCAAGATCACTTTATTTGCATACAATTAGAAGGAGATTACCCAATGCCCAGTGTGGGCTATCATTGGCCGAGATTTGCGTATCAACAAGCACTAGAATGGCAAAATATGTATCAGGATCGTATAAACAATTACGTTAAAATAATGAATCGTCAAAGAGGCACTAATGCCCCCTGTAAGTTATCATTCTCCGATACTTTATCATATTAATGAAGATCCATTTATTTAATGATGATGATGATGATGATGTTGATAAAAATAATAGTATAAATAATAGAAATAATAGAAATAATAATAATATTAATAATAATACTACAAATAATAGTAACAATAATAAATAGTAGTAATAATAATAATAATAATAATAATAATAATAATAGTAATAATAATAGTAATAATAATAGTAATAATAGAAATAATAATAATAATAATAATAATAATAGTAATAATAATAATAATAATAATAATAATAATAATAATAATAATAATAATAATAATAATAATATAGTAACAATAATAATAGTAATAATAGAAATAATAATAATATAATAATAATAATAATATAGTAATAATAATAATAATAATAATAATAGTAATAATAATAGTAATAATAGTAATAATAGAAACAATAATAATAATACAACAACAATAATAATAATAATAATAGAAATAATAATAATAATAATAACAATAATAATAATAACATAATAATAATAATAGTAATAATAGTAACAATAATAGTAATAATAATAATAATAGTAATAATAGTAATAATAGAAATAATAATAATAATAATAATAATAATAATAATAATAATAATAATAATAGAAATAATAATAATAATAATAGAAACAATAGTAACAATAAAAACCTAAATGTCACGGTTTGCCTTAAAGGTCACGGTTAGGAGCCCAAAAGGTGACGGTTAGGCGTAACCGTCACGGTTAGGGTTAGGGTTTATGACAAAAGTTTGATGACACTTTGTGTCATCAAACTGTGTCATCAAACTGTAACAGCTGAACAAAGGGGTCACGGTTTGCCCTAACCGTGACCTTTGGTCCAGTTTAGTTTAAAAGAATTTGTTTTCATTACCATTCAACGAACCACTCCCGTTCCGACCGGTTAAGACGGTAAGACAACAGGGGAGTGGTGTGGGTTCAAAACCCACTACCACCTGTTCAAGGAGGTATTTTTTATAAAAATATTTACTTAGCAAAATTTTTAAAAATAAGGCAAAAGGTCATGATTTGGGCTAACCGTGACCGTTTGCTAATTTTTTAAAATTTTGCTAAGTTAATATTTTTATAAAAAATACCTCCATGAACCGGTGATAGTGGGTTTCGAGCCCTCACCACTCCCCTGTTGCCTTACCGTCTTAACCGGTTGGGACGGGAGTGGTTCGCTGAAAGGTATTGAAAACAAATTCTTTTAAACTAAACTGGACCAAAAGATCACGGTTTGGGCATACCGTGACCTCTTTGTTCACATGTGGCGTTATGGAATGAAGTTGTGACAGTTTGATGACACAAAGTGTGACGTGGTGACCTAAACGTCACACTTTATTGATAAAAGAGGTCACGGTTCGGTCTAACAGTGACCTATTGGGGTCCTCTAAACCCACACATTAACCGTTTATGATCATTACGTATATCGAATCGGATATTTTTTTCATGAACATGCACACACATCAACATATATATACAATAAGAACAAATACACTTCGTAGACGTACATACAAACATGCGTATGTGTACAAACAATAACGTTTTAATGATAACCTAAACAATCTTATCGGGAAACATATTAACATATATACACCTTATATTTTGTAAACCAATGTTCAAACATACATAATAAATTCTAATAACAATAACAATAATGATAAATAATAATAATAACAATAATAATAATATACTCTAATATAAATAAAAAATTTAATAGTAATAATTTTAAAGTTGATAATAATAATAATAATAATAGTATTATTTTGTGTATCCAGAAACTACAAAATAAACTCTAATAATAATAACAATAATGATAAATAATAATAATAACAATAATAATAATAATATACACTAATATAAATAAAAAGTTTAATAGTAATAATTTTAAAGTTAATAATAATAATAATAATAATAATAGTATTATTTTGTGTATCCGGAAATATTAATAATAATAAAGATAAATAATAATAATAATAAACAATAGTAATAATAATAATAATAATAATAGTAATAGTAATAATAATAATAATATACTCTAATATAAAGAAATATTAATAATAATAATAGAAATAATAATAATAATAATAATAATAATAATAATAATATACTCTAATATAAAGAAATATTAATAATAATAATAGAAATAATAATAATAATAATAATAATAATAATATAGTAATAATATACTCTAATATAAAGAAATATTAATAATAATAATAGAAATAATAATAATAATAATAATAATAATAATAATAATAACAGTAGTAATAATAATAATAATAATAATAATAATAATAATAATAATAATAATAATAATAATAATAATAATAATAAAATAATAATAATAATAATAATAATAATAATAATAATAATACAAAAAAGGCAAAAGGTCACGTGGAGGCCAAACCGTGACCTCTTGAGATATTTTTTGAATCTGATTTCCCCTCGATTAGTGCACCTGCCTCACGATTACCGCACCTACCGTGTGTCTAAGAGGTCACGTGGAGGCCAAACCGTGACCTCGTGGTTACTGGTTTCTCCTTCAACCGTTCGCACACCCCATTTCACCGCACAATTTCACCACATCATTTCACCACACCATTTCACCACAACCGTTTCACCACCACAACCACAACCGTTTCACCACCACAACCACAACCGTTTCACCACCACCGCCGCCAAACCGTCACCGCGAGACCTCCCCGTGACACATTCATCCACCATCTCCCACCACCACCGCCGCTCACCACCACCGCCGCTCACCATTTCACCACCACAACCACAACCGCTCACCACTATTCCCGCTCACCACCATCTGCGCACCACCACCGCCGCTGCACCACAATCCGCGCACCACCACCGCCGCTGCACCACCAGCGCTGCAACACCGCCGTTGTACCACCACCGCCGCTACATTATCGTTTTCGGTACGTAATTTACAACTTTAAACCATAGAGGTGAACATAGATTTGGTAGGTTTTCCTAAATAGATTTGATAGGTTTTCCTAAATAGATTTGACAGGATCTCAGCCTCTCGGTTGATCAATTAGATTATGTTTGCAGCGGATTTAGCACGTTAATTAGCAATTAAAGCAAGAACATAAAAGATATTTCAATTAAAAGCATAAACATAGAGAGAGAAGAGTTCTGCGAAACAATAAATGTTCTATTGGTCGCACGTTTCGGCAATTAAAACAGTATGGTTACCCATCCTTTTATAGGCGGCAAAAGGATGGGTTGATGTCCTTTTTCTGACATCACTGAATATTCAAATTACAACTGACAAAACATAAAACTACTGAAGATGTCAACAACTGACATCTTCTTACAAAAGTTCCTAAGTACTGACAAAAGTAAAACTACTGATACTATAACAACTGAAGAACATGCTCTTCAGTTGTTGTACAATTACTGAAACAAAATAAACTACTGAAAAAGAAAAACCACCACAACAACTGAAGAAGACTTCTTCAGTTGTTGTGACAAACTCTGAGTCTTCAGTTGTTGGTCTTCAGACTTGGCTTCGGAAGATAGAACAGCTTTGGAAGATGTAACAACTGATGACTTCAGTAGATATCATCAGTTGTTGTCCTCAGTCTTTTTCTTCAGACTTTGCTTCGGAAGATAGAACAGCTTCGGAAGATGTAACAACTGATGACTTCAGTAGATATCATCAGTTGTTGTCTTCAGTCTTTGTCTTCAGACTTTATGCCTTGGAAAAGATCTTCAGTTCTTTAGTTCTTCAGCTTTTGATACTTCAGTACTTGGTCTTCAGTACTTGAAGTCTTCAGCTGTTGTTCTTCAGTTCTTTGATCTTCAATCTTTGTTCTTCAGACTTTGTCATAACAGCTGAGGCTGGGGCTAAGATGCTCTCGAGTCTGACATTCAAGCAAGAGAACACAATAGCTGATGGGAGTCTTCAGCAGTTGTTGCAGTGACATGTGGGACTTAGAGGTTTTCCTGATCTTGGCTCATTGGTTCTTTTGGTCCAACAAACTCCCCCTGAACCAATGCAGCCAAAACCTCTAATTATTGGATGTCCTACTTATTGATGGCATAAAGATTGGTCTATTTCCTTCTAGATCAGATTAGAAGTTGACCCAGATAAGCACTGGCCAGAGAGGTAGTCTCAAGTGTTTGTTTGGCTAAGTATGGATGGGAGCTCTGTCTTGGGGAATTGGACACAGAGCTGTTGTCCCATCCATGAGATCTACCTCCCATGTACAAGCCGGTAGGATTCTCGGGTGTATGCCTGAAGAAAGATCATCTGCTCTTCTTTGGATAGATCTTCAGGCACACCATCAAACAATCCCTCCCGTCCGTACAGCTCTGAGATGAACTTGACCTGTCTTCCATTTTTGAGCTCAAGTGTTGTGGTTTGCCTGTATGCAAACTCATCAGGATGTTTACCCTCCAACAACAGGTTGAGCTCATTCCTTTGGAAATTCTCAAGCCTCTTATAGACCAGACCCTTCCTAACCACCCTATTATCTAGCATTGAAAAGGGTGATTGGCCGGCTCTATAGGCTTTCTCGAATTCCTCTACTATTTCCCAGGGTGTTATTACAAAAGCCACAGAGATTACTTCATCAACGATTCTCTTTAGTTGGCTTTTGTATCTCATAGGCATGTCTTTTTGACTATCCTGTGAGACACCCTTGGGTCAGGCCAAGTTCTCACCCTCTCCTTTTCATATTGAAAGGTTTTCTTGAGGGTGAATAATCTCAGAGCTTCCTTTTGCATATTCATTATAGAGGTGGAAGCAGCATAGCATTTGTCAATGCTTTTCAGCATTTCCTCATCATGTCGCTTTGCTGCTCCTCCTCTTCTAATTTTACCCTCACAGTGTCCTGCTGTGAGGTGGGAGTGATGGTTTGTGATTTGGCTTTGGGTAAAGGTATAACTGCTGAAATAGGCAGGCTATCCTCCTCATCCTCGTCTTCTTCATCTTGCAGCCTCAGCACCCTTCTCTTCTTCTTCAAGGGTGGATCATTGGCTGCGGGTTTTGGTGGTAAAGGAGTTGGTTTTGTGGGTTGTGGTTGGGTTGTTGGTGTGAGAATGTTGGCAGGCACTGCTAGCAATCTAGATATTAGAGAAGGCTTAGTCTGTTTTGCTAGAGTGTCCTGTTCCCAGCACCGGCTTCAGAAAGGGCCTCTGCGACCAGTCCCTTAGTGAAATCACCAGCCGAACAGATCTTGGTGGTTATAGCCAAGATCCTGTCCCTGGTCCATGCTTTGATGTCAAGGACTGGTCTGCCCAAGTACTTCGAAATGAATCTACTCATAGCCTCGAGTTTCTTTTGATCCTCTTGGCTATAAGTAGACCATCGGTAGTTTATCTCCTTAGTTTCCATTTTCCTGATCTCCTGATCTAGCAGGCAGTGTCCTTGTCAAAGCCTTGCTTGAACAGCTGAGCAATGGCAGAATCCATTGATTTGCTGTGTTCAGCATCAGCCTCCTTGACAAGGGCTGCTAGATCAGAGTCAGCCACCATCTTTCCCTCCTCTCCCTTTTTCTTATCAGTGAAACTGAAATCCTTTTGGATGTCAGCCACTTCTATTTGCTCAACCTCCCTCTCTTTCCTCTTCCCTTTCTCCCTCACCTTCCTAGTCTCCTCAACCAACTCCCTCTCAACCACCACCTCTTTCTCTGCCTCTACCTCCTCCTCACCCCTCTTCCTCTTGACTTGCACTGATGTCTCCCCCTTTTTAGGTGCATTGGTTGGGGTTTGACTATCAGCAAGTGCCTTAGAAATGGCAACCTCCACCATGGGTTGGATGTATGTGGGAAGCCTCTCATCAAGGGTTTGAATGACTAAGTCTTTAAGCATGGGTGTGATGAGAGGCAGGGATTTTTGGAGGATAGCATCCAGCTGCTCAGGGGGGTTCTGACCCTGAGAGCTAGTGCTAGAAGCAGGGGTTGGTGGCCGAGTTTGTGGGAGTGGCTCAGTGTTTATGAGACCTTCGGGTGAAGGTGCCATCTGTGGGGTAGTGGTGGCAGATGGACTTCTATCCTGAGTCATTTGAGCAAGCAGCTCTTTGAGTCTGCTTATCTCATCCTCTAGGATAGTGTTTTGAGCTACTACATCATAGAAGAAGCTCAGGTCATCATCAGCATGAGCTGAATCACCTGACCTCCTGACATTGTCAGGATGTACATGTCCTGAGTGTGGCTCAGTAATGACATGTGCCCCTTGTTCATGGTACTGGGGACTTCTGGCCTCCGGATTGGATCCATCATCGGCCATTGCCTCTGGTGAGGTCTTAGTGATGTTACCAGCTGCACCCTGCTCAGATGTTGATGCAGGGGAAGTGGCAGCCTCACCAGATTGTTCTATCTCCCTAGCCACACTGGGAGATTGAACTGATTCTCTGTGTGTGGGCTCCCATCGGCACTTGTACCCACCCCCTCTTCGGTTGGAGTCTCCCCAGGTGTAATAGGTTTCTGGGGAGAGGGTGGAGTGCTCAGATCGGTCAGCACTTTGGCTATTGCCAATGTTGGGCTTAGTGGGCGGTCTCATCAGTAGATGGGCTAGAAGCAGTGTGCACATGGGGAGGACTGTGCTCTTCAATGGTAGTCTTCTCAAGTGAGATAGACCCCAGTAATGTGGTTGCCCCAATGTTGGCTACATCAGGCTCCTGTTGAGAGGAAGCCTGTGCGGTTGTGGTGGGTGGAGTCGTGGTACCTGCTGGGAGAATCGAACCAGCAGGCACATCCTGCCTTTGTGTTGCAGGGGCATCCTCAGGGGACTCATCTCCCTGAGTAGCCTTTTTGGGCTTCTTTTGGCTTTTGCTTTGGTGGGGACTTGGATTTGGAGGTGGAGGCTGTGGGTTCCTGCTGCGTGGGTTTTCGCAGCCGGCCAGCCTGTTTGAGTGTGTGGTCAGTGTTGTGCCTGGAGTATACCTCGGCTTGAACAGCCATGGCAGGGACCCCAGTGCCAACTAGTCCCTCAGCCTGAAGCTGGTTTTCGATCATGGCCATTATGAACCGTGGATACAAGTTCCAACGATTAGAAAAGGTTTTGTGGCCATGTCCTTGAGTTCCAAAAATAAAATATCAGTAAAATTTAGAGGTTGTTTCTCAAGGATAGAATACAATACCTGTTGCCACCTTGTGGACATCTGGTCCCACGAAGAGTTTTGGGAGCCAGACACACGTTCACCATGTGGAAGATCAGTCGTTGAGGGTCAGGGAAGTGTTTCTTCAACAAGGTGGAGGCGGAGAGGTTACCCTGGTAGTCGTTGGATGTGAATGAGAGATCCAAGGTACCTTTGGGGTAGGAAGTTGGGTGAGTGGCATCCTCCAGCTCTAGGGTTTGGCGTAGGGTAGCTGGAGTGATAACCACGGGTTGGCCGTTGACGGAGGACCGGAGAGAGACCTCGCCATCGTGCTCTCCGGTTTGGACGGTTACATTTGTCCAAAACTCCGCCAAGGAGTCGGTGTATATAGTGGGGTTCAGGAGAAAAGCCGTTTTGTAGGGTGAGTCGTTCATAAGATCGACGGCTTGGTGGAAACTTAGGCCATAATGGCGATTTTGTAAGATGGGCGACACAGTTGTGTCGAGGTTTCAGTTGCATGGTCGCCATTAATGGTGTATGGGAAGTTCAGAGGTTTTTGTAAGATTAGGGCAAGTGGAGTAAATGCTCTGAAGGTGGGGTATTTATAGGGTAGGCCAAAGGTTGAAAGAAACTACTGAAGGTTTTGGTGTCAGTTATCAGTTGTTGTAACGACTGATGACGTGGTTTTAACCTTCAGTGGTTGTAACATCTGAGGACTTGGTATTAGTCTTCAGTAGTTGAAACTACTGAGACCTTGGTTTTGTCCTTCAGATGTTGTAAACGTCTGAAGAGTTACTGTCAGTCGTCAGTAGTTATGAACTACTGATGACCTAGTATTCTTCTTCAGACGTTGGAACAACTGAAGACTTGGTGTTAGCCTTCAGTAGTTGTAAACTACTGAGATCAGTAGTTGTGAACTACTGAAGACATGGTATTGCTTCAGTTGTTGTAAACAACTGAGGACTTGGTGTTAGCCTTCAGTAGTTGTGAACTACTGATGTCAGTAGTTGTGAACTACTGAAGACATGGTTTTGTCCTTCAGTTGTTTGTGTATGAAACAGCAGCTGTTGTTATCAGCTGATGAGAAATTACTCATCAGCTGTTTCCGTCAAATCAGTTGTTTCATACTAGCCTCCACACTTACTCATCAGCTCTTTGGCTGACTTTCAGATGTTTCATCGACCCTTCAGCTCTTGTGAATATTTATGCCTTCAGCTCTTGTGATCAGATGTTCACAAGTGCTGATGAAATATTCTTCAGAGCTGGTGAACAAATTTTGTCTTCAGTATTTGTGTAAGATTACACATCAGTACTTATGAGCAAAATTTGTTCTTCAGTACTTATTTATTTGAAAATCATACATCAGTAGTTGTAATCCACCTCACTACATCAGTTGTTTTTCAATAAATAATGTACATCAGTACTTGAGTCATTTTAGTCTACAGTAGTTGTGAAAGAGCTGAAGACTAAATTACTCATCAGTACTTGTATTTGACCTTTGCTCTTCAGTAGTTGTGAACTAAGAGTACCAGCATAGGTCAAATCACTCAAGCTGCAGCATACCAAGCCTTAGTACCAAATTTTGGAATGTGGCACTATCTAGAGGCTTAGTAAAAATGTCTGCAAGCTCATCAGCACTAGGCACAAACTTAGGATCAATCAGACCTTTCTCATAGCAATCCCTGATAAAATGATGTCTGATCTCAATATGTTTGGTCCTTGAGTGCTGGACTGGATTCTTAACAATACAGAGAGCTGAAGCACTATCCATTAGTAATGGAGTCTTAGTCTCAGTAATGCCATAATCCAGAAGTTGGTTCTGAAGCCAGAGTATCTGAGAGGTACAACTTGCAGCAGCAATATACTCAGCTTCAGCAGTAGATGTAGCAATTGATGTTTGTTTCTTACTCTGCCAAGAAACTAAACAATTGCCTAGGAATTGGCAACCACCAGAAGTGGATTTTCTGGTGACTTTGCATCCTGCATAGTCACTATCAGAGAAAGCAACTAATTTGCAAGAATGCCCAGCTGAATACCAAAGACCTAGTGATTGGGTACCTTGCAGATATCTAAAGATCCTTTTGACTGCAATCAAATGGGATTCTTTAGGTGCAGCCTGAAATCTAGCACAAGCACATGTTGAAAACATGATGTCTGGTCTAGAAGCTGTAAGGTACATCAAGGACCCAATCATACATCTGTAAAGGGTTTCATCAACCGCTTTACCTTTCTGATCTACATCTAGTTGTGTGATGCTGCTCATGGGAGTAGAACAGGGCTTACAGGATTGTAAATCAAACTTATTTAACAACTCTTTGGTATACTTGGACTGATGGATGAAGATTCCATCATCCAGTTGTTTGATTTGCAAACCCAGAAAATACTGTAATTCTCCCATAGCACTCATTTCAAATCTCAGCTTCATAAGCTTTGTAAATTCATCACACAACTTTGGATCAGAGGATGCAAAGATGATGTCATCAACATAAATCTGAACAAGGAGCTTATGTTGTCCCACAGTCTTGATGAATAAGGTTTTATCAATGGTGCCTCTAGTGAATTTATTCTCTAGAAGAAAGGTTGAGAGTGTCTCATACCAGGCTCTAGGTGCTTGCTTCAGCCCATAAAGAGCCTTATCAAGCTTGTACACCCAATCAGGATGTTTATTGTCCTCAAAGCCTGGTGGTTGACACACATAAACCTCTTCTTTTATTTTCCCATATAGGAAGGCACTTTTGACATCCATTTGATAAACCTTAAGACTGTGAAAGGCAGCATAAGCTAAGAAGAGTCTGATTGCTTCCAGTCTGGCCACAGGTGCAAAGGTCTCATCATAATCGATGCCTTCTTCCTGTGCGAACCTTGAACAACCAGTCTTGCCTTGTTCTTGACAATTTGGCCCTTCTCATCTGTTTTGTTCCTAAATACCCACTTGGTGCCTATAGCACACTTATCTTTGGGTAATGGAACAAGCTCCCACACTTGCTGTTTCTTGAATTGAAGAAGCTCAAGCTGCATAGCTTCCACCCATCCATTGTCTCTTAAAGCAATATGATAGTTCTTTGGCTCTTGCTGACTGATGAAGAGAGCATAGAAGCAGAAGTTAGACAATTGATTCCTGGTTGAAACTCCAGCATGGATATCACCAATGATCTGTGATGTGGGGTGATTCTTGAGCTCTTGATAAACTATGATATCTGTGCAAGTGTTTGTAGACCCATCAGCAGCAACAGATGGTGATGGAGATTCCTGAAACCATGTAGAGGATGGCAGCTCAAACGAAGTAGAGCAGGCAGAAATCTCATCAGCATTTGTAGTGGATGGAGCTGCTGAGGCTACAGGAACATCAGGTTCAGTGAACTTAGGCAGGTTGTCACTGATCCTGAAGAGGTGAGTACTGACTACATCATCATCAGTACCACCAGGTGGAGATCTGTTGACAGGCTCAACAGATGGAGGTTGATAAGGAACATATTGCAGTATGTCCAGATCAAACAACTCCACAGGGTTTTGTGGAATCTTGTCCTTTGGAGATTCATTGAACTTAACATGCAGAGTTTCTTCAACCCCTTGGTTCTACAGTTGAAGACTCTGTATGCTTGCAAGTTGATGAATAACCAACAAAGTACCCTGCATCCACCTTACTAGCAAACTTATGGAGTGGGTTGCTAGTGTTGAGAATAAACATGGACACCCAAAGGCTCTAAAGAATGAAATAAGAGGGGCCAAGTGATGAAGAACTTCATAAGGTGTCTTCATCAACCTCTTATTACTAAAGCTCTATTTTGTACATAGCAAGCTGTATTGACAGCTTCAGCCCAAAAGGTCAGTGGCAACCCAGAGTCAGCCAACATTGACCTTGCTGCTTCAATGAGGGTCCTGTTCTTTCTCTCCACCACTCCATTCTGCTCAGGAGTTCTAGGAATGCTAAACTGCCTTCTAATTCCCTTGGACAGGTAGAAGTCATCAAGTGTGTGGTTTCTAAATTCTGTTCCATTGTCACTCCTCACACACTTGACCTGTAGGGAATACTGCTTTTCTACTTGTAACACAAAGTTCATTATTGTCTTTGCTGCTTCATCCTTGGAGTGCAAGAAGAAAGTCCATACAAACCTGGAGTAATCATCCACAATTACCAGGCAGTATTTCTTCTTTGCCATGCTCATTACTCTGACAGGACCAAAGAGATCCATGTGCAGAAGTTGTAAGCAGGCAGTGGACTTTGGTTCTTCTATTGAAGGGAATGAAACTTTGTGTTGTTTTCCTTTCAAGCAAGCAGTGCAGTCATCTTCACACTTGAACTCCTTCAGAGGCAATCCTCTTACTAAACCATGGCTTATAAGCTGATTCATGTTCTTGAAATTAACATGACCCAGCCTTCTATGCCATAGTGTAGACTCTTGAGGAGATGCCTTGGAGAATAGGCAAGGATGGCCTTTTAGATCCATCTTTTTGGAAAGATCTAAGGCATACACTCTTCCTGTCCTGTTGGCCTTCAGGAGAGTGTGTTCATCCAATGCCTTGTCAATCAAACTCAGAACTTTGGATGACAGAATCCGACAGTTCTGGCTTGTGAAAAGGGCAACATGGCCTTTGTCACACATTTGACTGACACTCAAGAGGTTGTACTTGAGATTCTCCACATGGTTAACATCATCAAACCTTATTTCCCCATTGGAAACAAAGCCTTTTCCGACGATGTAACCCTTTGCATCATTGCCAAAAGAAACAAATCCCTTCTTTCCTTGAGAGTAGTCATTAAGAAGGGAGCTGCTTCCTGTCATGTGCATGGATCCTCCACTGTCTACATACCAGATGCTTCTATGGCATGTTGAAGAACCCTGCAAACACAGCCATGTGTTAGTTAGTCTTGGAGACCCAAACCTGCTTGGTTTTGGGTCTGTTCTCAGCTACAGGTGCAGCACTAACAGGTGTGTTTTGTGTGACAGCTTGAGGTGAAAAAGATGGTACAGAAGAGGAACCCTTTGGCTTGGGCTTCCTTTTCTGTGGTTTCAACACAGGTGCATCTAAGTGGTTGACTCTTCCCACTAGCTGCTGAACCATCATCACCAACTGTGTCTGATTCTGTGATAAAGCTTTCAGCTCTTCAGACACATTGGAGTTTGCTGATGATGAGTTCCTATGTTGTACCATCTTTTTCTGAGCAACCTCAGCTGTTGCCTGAGTTATCCCTACCTTCTTTTTAGATTTAGCTTTGGGCTTAGGGATTTCAGGCTTGGATGTTGCTAATACAAACTTGGTTTCAAACTCATTCTTCATTTTATTGATGCTCTCAGTA
This sequence comes from Flaveria linearis, assembly GCA_024085815.1. Lineage (NCBI taxonomy): Eukaryota > Viridiplantae > Streptophyta > Magnoliopsida > Asterales > Asteraceae > Flaveria > Flaveria linearis. Next base: position 28,127 of record JABSNV010001349.1, read on the forward strand.
ATTTTCTCCTTCTGTTTGAGTTTGGAACCCCTTTTGTACCAGCAATCATCAGTAAGATGATTGAACAAGCCACATATCTCACATGGCTTTTTCTTCATCTTATGCTGATCATCAGCTGAAGAGGATTTAACTGCTAAAGACTTGTTCTTTAGCTGTTTGTCATCAGTACTAGCAGTTTTCTTCCTAGTGCTGCTTTCCTGGTATCCTCTCTAGCTGTCTTCAAACCTTTCCTACTGTTAGTTTTCTTCTCTTTAGTGCTAACAGTATTTGAGGTTTGAACTTCAGATGTTGTCACTTGAGTACAGTACTTCTAGTCTCTGATGATGCTGATTCAGAGGATAGTAAGTCACATGATGAGAAGGATTGGTTATTGCTCTCCCCATCAGATTCAACTTCTGCTCTTGAAATGAAATCTGTGGGAGGAGCAGTGTGATTATAACCAATGCCAAACTTCACATTGGAAGCTGATTGCTTGCTAAGAAGCATTTCAAAACCCTTGCATGATTGCACCCATCGATCACACTCAACTTGGGTGGTTGCAAGAGTTTCCTTGAGGTCTTGTACTTCTCTAGAAGTACATCTTCCCTAGCTTTAGCATCTTTGATTTGGCATTTAAGCTTGTAAATCTCATCATTTTTATCTTTTAGAACAACCTCAAAATCAGCTTTTCTTTTGGAAATAGTGTGCTCAAGCTCAAGATTTTTATCTATTAAAGCTACATTTGCTTCTCTAATAGAAGCAAATGTTGCTATGCATGACTCTGAACAAAGCTTGGCTTTTGCCTCAGTGGATACCTGAGATGAGGCATTAGATGATGACCCTTCAGCAGAATCAAGGGCCATCAGAGCAAGATTTCCAAAAGGTTGATCACCACCATGTTGACCAGCACCTTGGAGTAGTGGTTCCTGACCAGATAGCTCTTCTGGTAGACTACTCCAGTCAACAGCAGTTGGGGTGAAAAAGCTTTGTTGTTGAGGTTGTGTGTGATGATGAGATTGGGAAGATTGGGGCTCTGGAAGAGCATGAGGTGGTTGAGCCGAGGGTGCTTGAGTTTGACCAGACTGAGGCATGTAGTAACAGGGGTAAGGATATGGTATATGACCCTGTGGCACAAAATAAGCAGGTGGTGCTTGTGCCTGAGATGGATGGGAAGAACTGTAGGAAGGTTGCCCTTTGTGCTGTGAGCTATTGCTGGGAAAAGTCACAAAGGGTGCAGATGAGTTAGATCCAGATGATCTACACTCTCTTGCAAAGTGTCCAAGCCTTTGGCACTTGTGACACCTCAACTTGCTCTTGTCAAAACCAACTTTGGTTTTGCCAGAGAGTCCTGGGAATTTCCTACCAGTTCTTTTGTAGAACTTCTGAGAGCGGATATTTATCATTGCCATTTGGTTCAAAATATCCATCTCTTCCAGATCATCATCTGGAATGCCCTTCAAATCCTCCATCAGAAAACACAAGTTGTCACCACCACCTCCTGAACTACTAACACCAACAAAAGCTTGTTCTGAGTTGGTAGAGAAATCAATATGCTCATCATAAGAACTTTCTGATGAAGCATATTCTGACTCATGACTTATCAAGGCAGCATTACCTTGGACAAAGTCATCAGCGAGCTTGCCAGAAGAGGACAACTTCCTCTTTTGCTCTATCTCTCTCTCAAAAGTGAGCAACTTCCCATGAAGTTGGGTGAGAGATAGAGTTTCCAGATCAGCACTGGAGCGTAGGACAATGGTATATGTGTCCCATCTCTCAGGCAATGACCTGAGGAACCTGTGTTCATCTGGCTTTTGGAGTACTCTTGTTTAACCATCTTTAGCTCAGAGATCAAACAAGAGAACCGCTCATATTGCTGTGGGGTCAGAGTCTCACCCTTTCTATATGAGAATGTCTCATATTGTTGGGCGAGGATTTCCCTATTTTTTGCTAAGACCGAATCAGTTCCTCCAAATTGTTCCTTTAGAGCAACCCATAGGTCATGAGCAGACTCATGATGCAAGAGCCCTCAATTTGGAATGGCCATGGCTAAATTCCATGGGCTCTAGCATCAATTTCGAACAGCTTTAGATCTTCGTCCGAATATTGTTCAGGTTTCTTCGCAACCTGTTCATTAGATTCCGGGACGCTCACCATAGGCTTGTATGGCCCATGCACCACTGACTTCCAACAACCAGCACTGTTGACAGCCAAGTGGTGTAGCATACGTCTTTGCCATATGTTATACTCGTTCCTAACCAGCATCGGAGGCTTGGTTGCGGAACCAGTATTGTGAGGATCATTGGTTGGTGTTGTCATCTCAGGTTTTAGTCAAAAACAAGTTTAAACATGACAAACGTAACTCAAAACCACCAAAAGACCTCAAGATTTTGGCCGGAAACAGCAGAAACTCACTCTCTATGTCTAATTCTTGCAAATTGCTAATTCGATCAAACTGAGAGATCAAAAGAGCAGTTTCAAATGATCAATAGTGAAATCGATCAATGATTAACCTGCTCTGATACCATTTGACAGGATCTCAGCCTCTCGGTTGATCAATTAGATTATGTTTGCAGCGGATTTAGCACATTAATTAGCAATTAAAGCAAGAACATAAAAGATATTGCAATTAAAAGCATAAACATAGAGAGAGAAGAGTTCTGCAAAACAATAAATGTTCTATTGGTCGCACGTTTCGGCAATTAAAACAGTATGGTTACCCATCCTTTTATAGGCGGCAAAAGGATGGGTTGATGTCCTTTTTCTGACATCACTAAATATTCAAATTACAACTGACAAAAACATAAAACTACTGAAGATGTCAATAACTGACATCTTCTTACAAAAGTTCCTAAGTACTGACAAAAGTAAAACTACTGATACTATAACAACTGAAGAACATGCTCTTCAGTTGTTGTACAATTACTGAAACAAAATAAACTACTGAAAAAGAAAAACCACCACAACAACTGAAGAAGACTTCTTCAGTTGTTGTGACAAACTCTGAGTCTTCAGTACTTGGTCTTCAGACTTGGCTTCGGAAGATGTAACAGCTTCGAAAGATATAACAACTGATGACTTTAGTAGATATCATCAGTTGTTGTCCTCAGTCTTTTTCTTCAGACTTTGCTTCGGAAGATGTAACAGCTTCGGAAGATATAACAACTGATGACTTCAGTAGATATCATCAGTTGTTGTCCTCAGTCTTTTCTTCAGACTTTGCTTCGGAAGATAGAACAGCTTCGGAAGATGTAACAACTGATGACTTCAGTAGATTCATCAGTTGTTGTCTTCAGTCTTTGTCTTCAGACTTTGTGCTTCGGAAGAAGATCTTCAGTCTTTAGTTCTTCAGCTTTTGATACTTCAGTACTTGGTCTTCAGTACTTGAAGTCTTCAGCTATTGTTCTTCAGTTCTTTGATCTTCAATCTTTGTTCTTCAGACTTTGTCATAACAGTTGAGGCTGGGGCTAAGATGCTCTCGAGTCTGACATTCAAGCAAGAGAACACAATAGCTGATGGGAGTCTTCAGCAGTTGTTGCAGTGACATGTGGGACTTAGAGGTTTTCCTGATCTTGGCTCATTGGTTCTTTTGGTCCAACAATAATTTATCATATTACAAGTATTTATTTATTATTAATGTGACGGTTTTATGTTTAATTTGTTTACGAGTTTGTAAAAATCGGTTGTCATTATACAGACATATTGTATATATTTTCTAAATTTGAGTAATCATTCTAGTTTGTTTTTATTTTTATTTTATCACACGGTTAACCTAATCGTAACATACGAGTTTGTGTTTGTGTTTATTATTAATTTATCATATACAAGTAATTTTTGTGTTTAATTATTTATTAAACAAGTTGGTTGTTATTTTATCACATGGTTAACCTAATCATAAAAATCAGTTGTTATCAAACATATACAACCAATTTATCACATGGTTGTTGTTATCAAACGTTATCAACATTACAATATAAACAAACAAACAAAGAAACACAACCAAACAAACACAACCAAATATACAAGCCATCATAACTGAAACTGCACATATATAGTATATATAGATATATACACACACACACAACGAGTTTTTACATACAAAAGAAACAAAATACAACAAAATACCTATCTAATCCGTCATCTCTGGATCACTGCCCTGACCAGACCCGCTCGCGCCAGATGGGCCAGCACCATCATGGCCTAACCGCCTCGGTGGCTGTGACAACAACGGCGTACTGGAGACGGCATAGTCGGCGACCATGTGCTGGATGACCCAGTCCAGCATATCTTCCAGCCTCGTGATGCGCGTGGCCCTCCTCGTACACAATAGGATCGTGGTTGCGCGTCTCGTTTCTCACCTCTAACATCCAACTGTCACTCTTTCCTATGTACTTCTCTACAAGTTTAAAGAGACATCCTTTCTTTATGCTCGCAGTACGCCTACTTGTGTCAGTGAATTTAGGTTCACCACTACGATTGCATAATAGTTCAATATCTTTTTTTCTTGACCGACCCACCACAATGACGCACCCATGCTCGCGTCCTCTCATTTTAGCCCACTTCTCCAAGTCCTCACGAGAATCAAAATACTAAAAAAATTATAAAGTTAGACATAAAAACAATATATAAAACAAATAAAAAATAAAATAAACAGAAGAATAAAACTCTTCGTACTTTATCGGTTTTATAAGAAACCGTAGCTTTTCTTATCCGATCCTCATCCCCATCATTCTCCGCGGTGTCCCCATAGTTTTCTTTGAGGGTGAACCGAACCGACACTCTCATCTGTGTCATTCCCATTAAAAGTATCCGACACATGTGTAATTTCTAGTTCTGACTGGTACGGGGGATGTCCGTAATCCAACTCTGTTTGTGAGTGGTACGTGTTCGGGGCATGCCCGTAAGAATTGCAAGGGGGATATCTGTACCCTTCACCGTCCCCTGTCGGTCCAAATAAAGAGTTGTACGCCTCTTGAGCAAATGTGTTTGACGGGTTGGTTTCCTCCTCCCCCCACGGAGGGTGACTCCCGTATACGTAATATTCCTAAAAAAATAATGTTTAGATATTTCAAATAATAAGTTATAATAAAACATATACTACTTCAACCTGGTTTGAATCTTCGATATGTGGCACCTCATTCAAATCTGGAAGCTTCGGCTTTTGATAATGATCTCACGAACCCGGCATTGTTTTCGAATTAACGTGTTTTTGGAATGACGAAGGCTGAAAAATCTCGAGTGTTGGATGAATGAAAGCTCGAAGGTATTTATGATAAAATAACGTGTTTTTGGAATGACGAAGACTGAAAAATCTCGAGTGTTGGATGAATGAAAGCTCGAAGGTATTTATGATGAAAATCTGGTGCACAAACCGTCACGTGGAGGCTAAACCGTGACAGTTCGGAGCATGAATCCCGGCCCTTTTGTCAACATCACAGTCTACCTCGTACCTTAAACTGAACCTCGTACCCTAGAGGTCACGGTTAGACCAAACCGTGACAGTTTGGTGACCGATTTTCAACTTTATCAGGTCATTTGTCGTTTTGTTGTCACGAGGTGTCGGAAGACGACACAGAAACCGTGACCCTTGCGGTCACGTTTAGGTACCAAAACGTGACCTTAGCCCTAACCGTGACCTTTTGGTCCGGCCTACCCCAAAAAACCCAGCGGTGTCTCCATTAGGACCCATATGATTATTGCCATTTGTGGTTTGATTGATGTTGGATTGGTAACGTACTTATGGCAGGTTTCAGTTGAAATAGGCCTATACCATAGTCTGTGTGAGAATCTTATCATAAATCCTTTCGTCTTAGGTCACCGATGGATGTTCCATCGGCAATAAGTTCACATCAAAACCGAAGAAATATCATGGAAAGCCTGTGTTGTTTTTTTTCTTTGCTTTTTACCGGATTTTGTCGGTTTCGAGTAATTATACTGAGGGCGGGCCTTGGCGCAGCGGTAAAAGCTGTTCCTAAGGGACCGAAGGTCTCAGGTTCGATCCGTGGAAACGGCCTCCCCACAAAATGTGGGGGAAAGACCGCGTACATTTTCCCTTAAATGGGACGGACCCTCCCTGGACCCTGCGAAAACGCGGGAGCTCTTTGCAGCACCAGGTACGCCCTTTATCCGTTAATGATACTCATTTGTTTATCAGTGACATACAAATCATTTTTTTGAAGAATTAGGGATTATGTGTTAAAAACCTAATATTTAGTTACATCTGTAATTTTATATATTTAAAAATATATATGTATAATTTGAGTTTTGTGATTAGAGAGTAGAGTATGATATTTGGGCTACCACTTACTACAAAGTTGATAACTGTAACATTTATCTGAGGGCCCGTCACGAAAGTGCATCTTTATATTGGATGGAGAGATGATTTATGCAGACTAAAAACATAATAATTCCTATAGAATATCTCCTCTTTTATTGATTTTATATAAGAAAATTAAATTACCTAACATGGGATATAGATAATAGGATGAGGTGATGCTAGTAAACATGTACTCATCAATGCACCAAGTTCATGAAGTGGGTTTGTATTGATTATACTACCTTAACAGATGATAATATTTATTTAGTAAGGTAGCTAATAATTCCTATAGTATGGGAGTAAAAATTTATTTACTGTTTATAATGATGTTTTCCATCATAAGAAAATTTGGAAGTGGCAGTAGTGATCAGTGACGAATGTGCTATTTTCATAAAATAACTACATTTACAATGCTGAAAGTTTGCATTGACATTATAACCTACATTTATTACATTAAAATACTCCTAATAAGTCGCATACCCATATGGCCGTATTTGATAAACTTGAATACACCGAAATACACCTAAATTACACCAATATAGCTTATGTATTTGTGAAGGCATACCGAAAAAACAAACATCTAAGTGAACATCAAATCTACTATACTCCTAAATTACACCAAGATATCTTATGTATGGGTTTGAACCTAGGATCTTCAATATAAGAGGTAACAACATCTACCAAGTGAGCTAGTCCCACGTTAAACGACAAAATGGATTTAAAATGCCTAAATTATTATAAGCGTGATAGAGCAAACTTCACTGGTCAAGCTTGAATTAACTTGTTTGAGTATATTTTAAAATGTTTGATTAGATCTTGATTACGTGCGAGTAATTAGTATTACATGATCACCACTTAGTTAGTGTTTCAATTTCCATGATCACCACTGAGCTAGAGGAATGCGTGGTGGGATATGTGGTAATAGTTTAACTTGTGAAGTCGTTGACTCTATATACCTCCCTCGTATGTTTCAAAATTATTATCGATATGAAACAATCTCTATTGGTGCAATCTGTTATACATTGATACGAAAAACAGGTGTATATATATATATCAAAGGAGTATGAATGTAAAGTTAGAAATATAGTAAATTATAATCATCTGTTTTTAATTTAAACAAAGTGTATATATCTAGATACTGTAAGACGTATGAATTTCCTTGATTTCATTACCATCGAAGATAACGAGACAATTACGGAATAAAATAACGAGAGTCAATCAATCCTAACAAACTATCAATTACAAATATAAACAATATATACACCAATAATATCCTACGATATTATCGGCTAACAGTCCCCCGCAGTTTGAGCCATAGGAGAGCGGAGGCATAATTAAACTGGATCGAAAGCGTTGAAACAAATGTTTTGGTAGTCCCTTGGTGAAAATGTCCGCGTATTGATAGTCTGCTGGTACGTGGAGAACTTTGACATTTCCGAGCCGAACTTTTTCCCGAACAAAGTGTATGTCTAGCTCGATGTGTTTTGTTCGTTGATGTTGCACTGGATTTTCAGCAAGGTAGACTGCAGAAATGTTGTCACAATACACAATGGAAGCATGTGGAACTGGGAGGTGAAGTTCGAGCAAGAGGTTGCGAATCCAGCTAAGTTCGGATACGGCATTTGCGACACCGCGATATTCGGCTTCGGCACTGGACCGAGATATAGTGGGTTGACGTTTTGAGGACCAAGAAATCAAGTTGTCACCCATGTATACACAATATCCGGAGGTTGACCGACGAGAGTCGGGACACCCGCCCCAATCCGCGTCTGAGTAAGCAGTCAATTTTGTAGACGAGGAGGGTGTGATTAAAAGGCCGTGTGACAGGGTGCCGTTTATGTATCGGAGTATCCGTTTGAGGAGTTGAAAATGTGGTTAGCGAGGATCATGCATGAAGAGGCATATTTGTTGAACCGCGTATGAGATGTCCGGGCGGGTGATAGTAAGATATTGTAAAGCACCGGCCAAGCTTCTATACAAGGAGCTATCTGAAACTGGCGGACCACTCGTGGCACTAAGTTTGGACCCAACTTCAACCGGGGTGCTGACAGGTTTACAATTTGACATTTGGGCCCGTGATAGTATCTCCGCTGCATATGTTGATTGAGATAAGAACAAGCCACTCGATTGTTTCTTAACAGCGATACCCAGAAAATGATGTAGTGAGCCCAAGTCAATCATGTTGAATTCTTTAGACAAGGCCTGTATGATATTCTTTAGCAACGAGTCACTGGAAGCAGTGAGTATGATGTCGTCCACATATAATAGCAAGTATGCCATTTGATCTCCTTGTTTATATATAAAGCGACGTGTCACATATGCTGCTTTTGAACCCGCATTTAGTGATAAAACCTGCAAAACGTTGATACCAAGCACGAGGTGCTTGCTTTAGACCATAGAGAGAACGTTTAAGTTTGCAAACATGTTTTGGGTGTGACGAAGAGGCGAAGCCCGGTGGTTGAAACATGTAGACGGTCTCTTTCAAGTTGCCATGCAAAAACGCATTTTTGACATCTAATTGATGTATAGGCCACGATCTTGAGGTGGCCAAACTTAGAACGGTACGGATTGTGGTGGGCTTGACGACTGGGCTAAATGTTTCATCACAGTCAACGCCAACCGTTGACTTTTTCCGTTTACGACAAGTCTTGCTTTGTGTCGTTCTAAGGTTCCGTCGGTATGAAATTTATGTTTAAACAACCACATACAACGAATGACAGGAGTGTCAGCTGGTCGCGGTACTAATTCCCACGTATTATTTGCCAATAGAGCTTCATATTCGTTTGCCATGGCAGTTTTCCAGTTAGGGTCGTTAAGGGCAGTGAGATGAGATTTTGGAAGGGGTGAAATAGATGGAGAGGTCATAGTGTTTAGAGACATTGGTTGGCGCGGTTTAAAATACCGGATTGAGAACGGGTTTGCATGGGATGTACAGGGTTAGAGGTGGTTGTGGGATCGGTGTGGGTGCATTGGGAGAATGGTGGTTGTTGGATGGGTGTTGTGGTGGTAGTGTGCTACTAGAATTGTGAGCAGTGGTGTCGGGCTGGAAAGGGAGGTGGTTTGGGCCGTCAGTTGTTTGAGGGGATAGCGGGGATGGGTCGGGAATAGATTGGGCTGGAGGCTGAGTTGTGGTGTTAGGTATGGGTTGGGTGAATAAGAGCGGAGAGGGGTCGAGGAAGGAATGAATAGGTGGCGGTTCAGAAGGTTTGGCGAATGGGAACCGAGCTTCGTCAAATGTGACGTGGCGAGAGAAAATTGTTTTTCCTGTTGAGATTTCTAAGCATCGGTATCCGCGGTAGTTGGCCGGGTAGCCGAGAAAAACGCATGAAGTCGAGCGTAGGTGGAGTTTGTGAGGTCGGCTGGAGGATAGGTTTGGATAGCACAGACAACCGAACACACGAAGATGATCGTAAGTAGGTTGACGACGGTAAAGTAAAGCGATGGGTGTTAGGTGGTTATGTAATTTTGTGGGTGATGTGTGCTAGACTATACTACAATAAACTAACAAATAAAACTCTAACTAGACACTAAAAAGCTTTAAATTTATAAAACTAAGACTCGATCCTAAGCGACACAACCGGCAGTGTACCGGTCGACTGTAGAATAGCTATTAAGTCCGAGTTATCGAACCCAAAGACTTCTGTATGGAAAACGAAAACTAAACTTACCTAAGACTCGACTAAAATACTAAGCGAAAGTAAAATAAGGGTTTGTTTTTAAATTGCTTTAGAAAGAACTGAAAACAGGACAGACATAGGAAAAAGACTAGAATTGAGTTCAGATGATTAAAAACACTACCTAGGCAGAATCCTATACACGTTTTGGCTGTTCTTCTAACGGTTTTGGAAAGACTTGTGTAACCGGGATCTAGAGATGCTAACTTAAAAGGAACCTAGAGAAACCTCGACACTTTCAAGGAAAGCAACTAGATAGACCTAATAAGCCGATAAAACACCGGTTTGTGGATTACCCTCACAGGTTCTCCAAGAGAGCTAATAACACACCCGATAGACACTCTACCTCACGGCGCGAGTGTCACAATACCTAAAGGTAAGGGGATAGATCTGGAATGCCTAATCAGACTCAGGAAACTATGATATGAGCGGGAAACTAGACTGAACTCCTCACAGAGACTCTAACCAAGCAATCAATCACACAAGATAACCTGATAACCTATTAACCTCACAGTATTAAGATTAGTTGCATATTTGATTAGTCCAATTCAAGATCAATTACTTCAATGATTCAATACGTCTACCAAATCATCTAAAAACCGCAAAACCAAGGCAAACGATCTAGCATGCATCCATTATATGACAGACAATCACCAAGACACATGTGAAGCAATAAATCAATCACAAGAACAGATCTAAATACACATCCACAACTGATCATGCAAACCAAATCATTATCATTAACTTTTAAACACAAGTACAATCCAAAAACCGAAAGAATACTAAACTAAACAATGTATATTCATCAAACCTAGGTAGCTACAGAAGTTTAGCCAAGAAACATCATCCAAACAGAGACAAAGAGAAATCAAAAGTACGAAACATGGATAGGGAAAGATTAAACGAAAGAAAACTAAAAACCGAATGATTAACACCCGAGGTTCTTTGATTCTCTTGCTTGGATCTTGTTCTTGGCCTTCCAAATGCTCCAAAATCGTCTCAAAAGTCTGTTTCAATCGCCTCTGCCGTCTGCCTCCGGTTTTTTTTTTATAAAACCTTAAATAATGATCTAGGGCAAAATTTCTCGGTTTAGCAATCTTAGCGCGTCGCTAAAATAACCCCAAAATCTTCGCTACGCGCTAAAAACAAAATAGTCGATTTCTGACGCGGGAATCTGGGCTCGTCTTTCAGATCCTGTCATCATCTTGGCGACGCGCCAAGATAAGGATTTTCAGAATTCTTCCATTTGACCAAGCTTCTTCCGTTCCTTAGCTCGCATGCTTGTTTATTCTTCAAAAAATCAACCATTTATGCTCCTTGAACCACAAATACCTGCAAATACACAAATACGTAAATAGAAACCGAAAACTAATAAAAACGGGAAATAAAGACTAAAAATATATACAGAAATCGCATGGAAAACAGATGTGTTTTGCAACACATCAAGTATCCCCACACTTACCTCTTTTTCGTCCCTGAAAAAGACTTATGCAAATGGAATCATAGTCAAGTTTAAATCTGGTTTCCAACAATTAAGTCCAATTACTTATTAAATTTACTAACGTGTTAACCGCAATCACAAGGTATGTTTGTCCATTTAAACCCAACCGCCAATCATTCAGGTCCCCAATCGTATTGCAATTAAGTTCAAGTATTTGATTAATTCATTATGGGTCTCACACTTCGGTACCTATTCCCGTTTCAAGCTTTCGAGGCTCAGAATAAATCAAATTTCTAAGATTTTTTCCACCACCGTAACCCACTACCCAATTGTAATCCCTCTAACTCTAGATGGAATTTGTTTGTGCCCTTTTGGCATCTTTTCTGAGCTTTTCTCAATATATATATATATATATATATATATATATATATATATATATATATATATATATAATATATATTTTCTGAGCATTGCCTTATTATACCTAATTCTCAGAGGTGTTGCAAGCAAGAGTCACTATCCCCCGCAACCAACGCATGAGCCTTAAGCTTATTATACCCAATTCCTAGAGGTGTTGTAAGCAAGAGTCACTATCCCCCGCAACCAACGCATAGGCCTCAGGTTTTTAAAATTTTAAGTTCATTACTCTTTTTTTTTTAGCTCAATATATGGGTGGATTTCCTAAAGGCGCCGCCTGTTAAAGCATGCCTGCTAGAAAAACTACAGCTGGGTCTTAACCTACAGTGGTACCCCTTATACTGTCTACGGTTTTGGCTTCCAATGGTGAGAACCCACAAGGCTTAATAATGTTTAATTAAGTGTACTAGAATACTCCTAGGATAACCTTACATGATCAGCTGGGTCTACCCGCACATCCCAAATCAGACACGTTTTCAATCAGTTATTCATCTTATATGTGTACTATTTGAAAAACCGAACACCTGATTTTATCTATCATTTTCCATTTTTTAATATATGCAAACATCAAAATCAGGGACTTTTTTTTTTTTTAAGACTCAAGTAAACAGACAAAAATAATAAAACTAACTAAACACACTCAAATATTAAAGACTGACTGACTCAATTAAATTAAACCTAAGACACATGTCTTCCTATCCCCACACGTAAATTTAACATTGTCCTCAATGTGGAAATTAAAAAGAAAGACATAAATAAGAAAAGTTTTGGAAAAGACTTAGCTGGTAATAAGCAGATTCCATCTGTGCACAGTCTGAATCCAAAACCTCTGATCGTATAGAATTTCATTCGCGATCAGGAATCACTGGCTGCCTCCTTAAAAAGTGTTGGATATATTCACCTAAATGGAGATTGAGTACGTATGAATTATTCCAAACCTGCAAAATAAACACTCTACCAGGCAAACACAGCATCAAACAGACTCAATAAAAATAAACAATCTGACTCAACAAACAGGGGAACACAAGTTTTAGGTAGTTTGTGTCGGTTTTTTTTTTGAAAATCCTAGGATCCCTCGCATAACGCGAGGGATTAAGGCAAAGTACGGCGCGACACGCGAGGACCCTCGCGCTACGCGAGAACATCAAGACCAACCTGGCGCGTAACGTGAGGTTGCACTTTGTTCAGAAGGTTTCGAAATTTTTCATGCCTTAGCCAAATTTCGACCCCAATAATCTTTTTACCTATTTTAACATGGCTCAAGTGGGAAAACTTACCTGGTAGCATCCCGGTCATATGTCAAATTGCAACCGAATAATCGTTTCCCTGCAAACACTTAACAAGACACGAAAACAAAGCACACGAAACACAAAAACTGACACAAACTACCTAAACTCAAGCAAACCAACTCTACAAACTCTACAAATGGGTCACTACCCAAATACTATCTTCCAAGATCAACTTACGGGGGATCATGAAGACCCAGCTCACCCCCGATGCTCACTACATCATAACCGAACTCATCACCAAAGAAAAACCCACCATATTCAGACTCAATCAAGCTATCACAATCCCCACACTTGGGTTTTGCAAACGGTGGCGGTTTTCTTTCAAACTCTAACATCCCCACACTTGGGGATTTGCTATCCTTAATCATCATAAAATTTTCAAACTCACAAGCAAACAACTCATCATCTTTTTCACAAATTCTCAAAAACTCATCAACTATCTTATCCCATTCTTCCTCTTCCTCGACAGAATATGCTCTCTCAACACAAACAACTTTAGCATTATTCTCTATACTCTTAACACTCTCCATTTTCCTATCAACCACCTCACAAGAATTGATCAAGGAAACCGACTCTTTCGGAATACTAGGACTCCTAATTGATTTGGCTACCTCAAACACAACACTCTCTTCTCCTACGTGAAGTGTGATCTGACCCCTAAACACATCAATATTTGCCTTAGCAGTACACAAAAAGGGTCGACCTAAGATAATAGGAACACGTTCATCAGCCTCCATGTCTAAAACCACAAAATCAATGGGAAATACAAACTTACCAACTTTCACCAACAAATTCTCTACAATTCCCCGTGGGTGCTTAACAGATTTATCAGCAAGGGAAAGTGTCATGCGCGTTGGACTCAATTCACCTAAACCTAATTTCTCATACAAGGAATAAGGCATAAGGTTAATAATAGCTCCTAAGTCCGCCAACGCGTGGCATTGAACCTCACTACCAAACAGACACGGGATTGTGAAAATCCCGGGATCTGCCAATTTCTCCGGTAGTTGGTTCATAACCACCGCAGAACACTCACCCGACAAAGAGACACTTGAAATCTCACCCAGTTTGCTTTTATTCTTCAGGAGATCCTTCAGAAATTTCGCATACCTAGGCATCCACTTAATCACTTCTATGAATGGGAGATTGACCTTTAATTGCTTAAAGAGATCTAAAAAGTGCCCGTAATCCCTTTCATACTTTTGATGTTTAAGCCTATCAGGAAACGGGAGACGGAATGGTCAATCTCAGAGAATGCTCAAACACACTAGTCTTCTTAACAACCTTATCCCCAGAGGGATTCTCAACTACCTCTCTCTCATCTTTCTCAAACACAACTTCCTCAACTATAGGAGTTCTAACCTCATCTAACCTCCTACCCGACCTAGTAGTAATGGCTTTAACATGTGCATTCGGGTTTGTTGAGTATTACCGGGTAACTGACCTGGGGGCCTCTCATCTAACCTTCTAGCTATGTCCCCTACGGTCCTCTGGAGATCTAGGAAAGTTGACTGTTGGTTTTTCAGAAGAATATCATGCTCAGCTAGAATCTTTTGTGTTTTTGCATCTTTGACCACTAATTGAGTTAACAGATTCTCTATCCTACTCAACTCTCCACTACCTTGACTAACACCTTGATTCTGACCACTACCCTGCCCCTGGTTTTGACTAGAACCCTGTTGGAAACCTGGGGGAGCACCTGAAGAACGCCAGCTAGAATTGTTTTGATTTCTCCAACCGGAGTTATAAGAATTATTAACATAGCTAGCTTGTTCTTGACCTATCAGAGGACACTCATTAGTGGCATGGTCACCTCTACATAGCTCACACCTATCAACCTTTTTCTTCAATTCTCTCACCTCACGAACTAGACTATCAAGAGCAGCAGCCACACTAGTATCCATGGTGACATGGTGAACTCCTCTGGATGAGGTACTAGTAGCAGGACTGGAATTCCTGTTTCCAGACCGCTGCTCATGTTCTGCTTGGCAAAACTCTTAAACATTTCATTACATTCATTCACATTTTTCTTACCCATTAAGTGCCCGCCCGCAGAAGTGTCGAATCTAGCCCTAGTTTCATAATTCAACCCATTATAAAATTTCTCAACTAAAGCCCATTCGGACAAGCCATGCTGGAGCAACGACTAAGGAGGTTTTGAAACCTCTCCCAAGCACGATAGTAAGGCTCGTCCGGCTCCGTCCTGAATGAGTGGATCTCATCTCTAAGCCTAGATGCCTTGGCCGACGGAAAATACTTATGAAGAAAACGCTCACGAAGAGCCGGCCAAGTGGTGAATGTACCAGCTGCATGAGATTCGAGCCAAGTGGCGGCTCGATCAGCAAGTGAAAATGGAAACAGCTGTAAGAAAATGGCATCATCAGATGCACCCTGCAACTTGAAAGTTCTACCAATTCGCTCTAAGCGACCTATGTGTGCAGGTGCATCCTCCTCCTCACGTCCATGGAATTGACAGTTATTAGAGATAGCTGTCATGACGTAGGATGGGATCTGCCAGGAGTTATCATTAGCAATGGCAGGAAGTGTGATTGGATTGCTAACTCCTGTGAAGCCATGGGTGGCTTGCTGATGAACAGTCTGATTCTCAGCCATATGTGTATGTGGTGAACTAGGTGGGCTAGGATATGTAGAAGAAGTAGAAGAAGGAGGTGTAGGAAAAGGTGTAGAATCAAAAACAGAAAGAGAAGACGTACCAACCTCAAATGTGGGCAACGCAAGCTGCAAATCTTGATCCGGAGGTGGTCCTTGTGATCTCAAGCGGGGCATAAACCTGCAAAACACAAAATTAAAACTGTAAGACTGACTCAAACAAATAAAATAAAAACAAATAGAATTAAAAACAAACTAATTAAAAACACTTAGCACAAATAGCAATTAAATCAAGTAAGTCTAATTAACGCAATCGCCAAGAAGTCCCCGGCAACGGCGCCAAAAACTTTGATGTGTGCTAGACTATACTACAATAAACTAACAAATAAAACTCTAACTAGACACTAAAAAGCTTTAAATTTATAAAACTAAGACTCGATCCTAAGCGACACAACCGGCAGTGTACCGGTCGACTGCAGAATAGCTATTAAGTCCGAGTTATCGAACCCAAAGACTTCTGTATGGAAAACGAAAACTAAACTTACCTAAGACTCGACTAAAATACTAAGCGAAAAAAATAGGGGGTTTGTTTTTAAATTGCTTTAGAAAGAACTAAAAACAGGACAGACATAGGGAAAAGACTAGAATTGAGTTCAGATGATTAAAAACACTACCTAGGCAAAATCCTATACACGTTTTGGCTGTTCTTCTAACGGTTTTGGAAAGACTTGTGTAACCGGAATCTAGAGATGCTAACTTAAAAGGACCTAGAGAAACCTCGACACTTTCAGGAAAGCAACTAGATAGACCTAATAAGCCGATAAAACACCGTTTGTGGATTACCCTCACAGGTTCTCCAAGAGAGCTAATAACACACCCGATAGACACTCTACCTCACGGCGCGAGTGTCACAATACCTAAAGGTAAGGGGATAGATCTGGAATGCCTAATCAGACTCAGGAAACTATGATATGAGCGGGAAACTAGACTGAACTCCTCACAGAGACTCTAACCAAGCAATCAATCACACAAGATAACCTGATAACCTATTAACCTTATAGTATTAAGATTAGTTGCATATTTGATTAGTCCAATTCAAGATCAATTACTTCAATGATTCAATACGTTCTACCAAATCATCTAAAAACCGCAAACACAAGGCAAACGATCTAGCATGCATCCATTATATGACAGACAATCACCAAGACACATGTGAAGCAATAAATCAATCACAAGAACAGATCTAAATACACATCCACAACTGATCATGCAAACCAAATCATTATCATTAACTTTTAAACACAAGTACAATCCAAAAACCGAAAGAATACTAAACTAAACAATGTATATTCATCAAACCTAGGTAGCTACAGAAGTTTAGCCAAGAAACATCATCCAAACAGAGACGAAAGAGAAATCAAAAGTACGAAACATGGATAAGGAAAGATTAACAAAAGAAACTAAAAACAGAATGATTAACACCCGAGGTTCTTTGATTCTCTTGCTTGGATCTTGTTCTTGGCCTTCCAAATGCTCCAAATCGTCTCAAAAGTCTGTTTCAATCGCCTCTGCCGTCTGCCTCCGGTTTTTTTTTATATAAAACCTTAAATAATGATCTAGGGCAAAATTTCTCGATTTAGCAATCTTAGCGCGTCGCTAAAATAACCCCAAAATCTTCGCTACGCGCTAAAAACAAAATAGTCGATTTCTGACGCGGGAATCTTGGCGCGTCTCTCAGATCCTGTCATCATCTTGGCGACGCGCCAAGATAAGGATTTTCAGAATTCTTCCATTTGACCAAGCTTCTTCCGTTCCTTAGCTCGCATGCTTGTTTATTCTTCAAAAATCAACCATTTATGCTCCTTGAACCACAAATACCTGCAAATACACAAATACGTAAATAGAAACCGAAACTAATAAAAACGGGAAATAAAGACTAAAAATATATACAGAAATCGCATGGAAAACAGATGTGTTTGCAACACATCAGTGGGTAGGATGTTGTGTAGGTAGGAGGCCGTGTGAAGGGCTTCGACCCAAAAGGATGACGGCATTTTTGCATGAGTGAGTAGGGCGAACATAATTTCATTTAAACGACGTATCATGCGCTCGGATTTCCCATTTTATTGGGCGGTGTGTGGACATGAGAATCGGAGTTGAATCCCATGTTGTGTTGCAAAATTTTTAAAATTTGTGTTGTCAAATTCGCCGCCCATATCACATTGAAAAGATTTAATAGGTAGGTTAAATTGGGTTGTAACAAAATGATGAAAATGGGTAAATTTAGTAAATGTTTCGGATTTAAATTTTAACGGGTACACCCATGTGTATTGAGTGAAATTGTCCGTTAAAACCATATAGTACTTATAACCTGCATGGCTTAAAATCGGGGATGTCCACAAATCACAATGCAAAATATCGAAAGGTAAATAAGTACTTGAAGTAGAATCTGAAAACGATAAACGTTTGTGTTTCGACAATTGACATGATTGACAAACAAAAGGTGTCTTTATTTTATTGCAAGAAATAAAACGCTTAGAACTAAGAAATCCATGACTGGTAGACCGGGATGCCCAAGTCGATCATGCCAGAAGGAGGAGTCTTGAGTGGAAGCAAAGCAAGCAGTGGCGGAAGCATTTGAAGGAGCGGGTAAAGATTACTTGTACTATTGTGACGACTCAGGATCGTGCCATCCTTGAAATCCTTCACAGAAAAACCAAATGGATCAACTCATGGAAGTCCAATTATCAACATTGAATTTACGAACAGAAACAAGATTTGAAAATTTGGGGTTATAGAGAACTGATTTTAAGTGCACGGTTTGGAGGATGTGGGGAAAGTAGTAGATCCCGACCCCAAAACTGGAATACGATGGCCATTACCAACAAATATTGACGATATTGGTGAATACGAGGAAAAAGTATTAAGTTTTCGAGATCAAATGTCACATGATCAGACGCACCTGTATCGAATGCCAATCCTCTTCGCCAGATTCCAGTGAAAAAGCCTGTACCGCATCTGCAAGTTGCGTGGGATCCATGGGGTTGGTTTCTGTGAGATGGGCTTGGGCTGCCTGTTGGCGAGACGGACCTGGGTTTTGTGGAGGTCTGATTGGGGCCTAGAGTCCATATTTTGAGGCCAGGCCTGCGTAGGATAGGACATGGAGGGGGTGACCAATATGGGGCATAGGTCGGTGGTGAGGGGCCCAATAATTTGCATATGGTGGAGCATAGGTGGGTGGTACCTCTGTGACGGTGGAGGTGGTGTACGGTTGGGGTTTCTACCAGAGCGGTTTGAATCCCGTCGATAGTGTGTATTCCGGTTGTTGGATCGGCTGTTGTTGGCGGAGGATTCCCGTTTTTGAGGTGGCTGTTGGTCATGATTGTTAGCAGGTGGAGTGTTTACGGCATCCGCAACAATAGGGGTCGGAGTGAGATTATCACGAGCAGTAATGCGACGTGTCTCCGATTGCAATTGATTGCACGCCTCTTCCAAGATGGAGAGTTTGGTTAAGGATTGAGGCTACGGTGTCATACTCCACAGGCAGCCCACGAACAAGGTAAAGGATCCTTTGGGTGTTATTGATGGGGCAATCGACGGCACCGAGTTGATCCGCAAGATCACGAATACGTTGGAAGTATGCTTCAAGATTAGGCATGGAAGCTAGTGTAAGATTGGTGAGTTCATGTTGCAAAGCCGCGGCTCGAGAGCCTTTTTTGTTCAAGAACAAGTTTTCGACCCGCTTCATGCCTCGTAGGCGGTGGATTTATCTTCCAACACCCGTATCAGCAGAGGCTTAGAGAGGGTGCCATAAATCCATTGTAGGACGACCGCATCAATCTTCGTCCAGGCCGGGTAATATGTGGAATCCTTTTCGGGAGCCGGTGTACCATCGATGTGTTGGACTACATCGTATCCGATGACGTGAAGCCGGAAAAGCTTCACCCATGTAGGATAAGTGATCTCGACACCGTCAAGCACATGAACTTTGTTCTGAATGTTAGTGACGGTATAGGCGGGATGGAACAGAGGGTGAGATCGAGATCACACCAAGCTCTTTGATACCATGTAAGACAATGAATTTCCTTGATTTCATTACCATCGAAGATGGCTATACATAGTACAAAGGAAGGAGACAATTACGGAATAAAATAACGAGAGTCAATCAATCCTAACAAACTATCAATTACAAATATAAACAATATATACACCAATAATATCCTACGATATTATCGGCTAACAGATACCAAATTGTGGAAGAAATGAACATTGATTATACACGTACGCATAGGTATATTCAAATCTTCTCGGCAAGACACAGAAGATTATTGGGTTTCAAATATTTTTAATTATTAATATATACTAATTACCAATTTGCTTTTTGTATTGGGTTTCAGGTTGTTTATGCAACTAGATTTTGCAATTTTTCTATGCAAAATGGTGTTGGACATCATACTTAAGGTGTTTTTATTTAATTTATTTTTATTTATTTTTTATTTTTTTATTTTTACTTTTAACTCAAAGTTTTTCATTGCAATGCAATCTCACAAAATTTGATTTTTTTACCTTCAACCCAAAATTTCATCTTTAATAATGCAATCTCATAAAATTTGATTTTTTTATTTTAACCCAAAACTTTTCATCTTTTGCAATTTAACCTCATAATTTTTACTTTTAACTTTGTTTTATTATACTTTTTATCTTCGGTAAATTTCCTTTTTCGTTTCGTTCTAAATTTTTCAACTAAACACGACGTAATATGTATATGTGGTTCAATAATTCTACGTTTCGTTCTAAATTTTTTGAGTTAACATGACAGACGTGCGTATGTGGTTTAACATTTTACGTCTACTTTTTCCCTTTTTACAGGTTCGTCGCAACGCGCAGGTCTTAGATCGACTTAGTTGTTTTTGTTTAATTTTTTCTCATTAACACACCTTAACTTTAATGTTGGTGGTCGCTGGCGATTGTGGCATTGGTTTTATTTGGCACAATTTTACTTTGAATATAACTTTTACTTTTTTTTTACTAATGACATTCTAGGAGCATAATTATCATAAATTCATACTCGGTTTGCATTATTTTTGATTGATTTTGCTTGTATGTTATTTCTTTTGTTCATAATCATTATTATGAGTGAAATCGAGTGCAAATCAAGCGTAGATATCCGATTATTATGTTAATGCGACGGTTATTAGTAATAAAAGCAAAGTTCGGTTGTAACTGACCAAATTAATGGTATGGATTATTACTGGTCAATGCATAATAGTTTGAATTGTTATAATCCAGTTCTTCTTTTTATTAATTGTTTAATTCAGAATGATATTCTAAATCGAAAATTACCAGATGTTTATTTAATTCTATTGTTTTTATTATTACCATCTTTATATATTCAATTTATTTTGTACATTATAGGTAGCCTTACTTAACTTTATTAAGACCCACCATAGTGAAGATAGTACGTCTTTGAATTCGTATGAGATTGTCAGGACAATCAAAAGTACGGTTGATCTCAAGACAGAGTTTATGGCTTATCTTAGTCATCCTCCACAACGATCATGGAAAGATAGAGAGTCGAACGAGATCATCACATAGCCAACGAGCGGTTAATGAATGATTATTTTTATGATAACTTCAATACGGTCATATGTTTTTAGATGTCATTTTTGGATGAGTAAACGTTTACTTTTAGATATATCTCACCATTTGAAACGAGAGTATGAGCATTTTCAACAAAGACCTGACATAAGAGAACTGTTAGGATTCAAGTGTATACAAAATTGTACATTTGCAGTAATATGATTACATACGGTACCACAACACCGACTTGTGGGACGAGTACCTAAATATGGGGGGTGAAATATCGAGAGACGCTTAAGAACATTATTGTCAAGGTATATTTTATTATCTAATTTAATAAACTAGGGTTGTACCCCAACACACGTTTGATAAACATATTAAACCGAGGCTTACAAAACACAAATGTATTCATTCTCAGTGTCACTATCATCTGAATAAGATCATACTAACTTATGAAAAAGACATCAACCTCACAAAAACAAAAGTTTAATGCAAAATGTGGCTCAGAGTTTCAAAAGTGATTATATATCAAAGGCTGTTGCGGGTATATACGGTCGTCCTTCAACCCTACCATGCCAAGATCATGTTGTAATCGAATTTATTATCATGAGCTTGTACTCATCCTACCAACCCCAAAAAACAACAAACCATTTAGAGATCTCAAAATTGAGTATTATAAAATTGTTTTAGATGCGTTGACTCATCATCACGACCCAACAACTTCACATCTACAGCTCAATATAAATTCGACACAAACATTTTCATCAAATAGCAATGATCAGCATGAATGATTAAACAACATCACGAACTACCAAAACCACCAAAATAAGAAAAGTAAAGGGTTAGTCTCAAATGAGCTAGAGCCCAAAGTTATCGACTCTACAAACACCCGACATCACCACCTACAGATGCCACCAAAGGCGGCCCGAAGAGACTCAATCGTCTCCGGCTCGGGCCACCGCCAAATACCTCCGTCATGAAAACCCTGTTGGATCTAGGTATGCAAAAGAGAAAGGCTTTGTCTCGGGAGCGCTTTGGCAGCGGATGGGCCTAATAAAGGCAGATTAGATAGGGAACCCTTCACTCAAGAAACCCTACTCTGCATGTGGTTTAAGAAAAATGACCACTTAAGAGGAAGCAACGGCCAAGCCGGAGCAACACCTTCTCTGCTCCACCATCATCGTCACCAGGGCAGGGCTATAGGTTTCTTTGGGGAAGAACGAAGGCACAAAAATACCATGAACCATTTTCCCCTCACCTATACAAGAAGCGCCACCACCATCGCCGCCTCTTTAAACCAAAACCTCCACCGGAGGGTTTCGAACACAAAACCAAGACGCCGGGCAAACAGACCAATGATAGATTCCATGGTGGTAGCGGTGCAAGCGGAACACGGTGTCGCAGGCGGAATGCGACTGTGGGCGGAACACGACGGCGGCACAGTCGAAACACGGTGGCGGTATGAAAAAGTAGGGAGACCTTTATCTCCCTACAAAAGAATTAGGGAGACCTTTATCTCCCTACAAAAGAATTAGGGAGACCTTTATCTCCCTACAAAAAGAATTAGGGAGACCTTTATCTCCCTACAAAAGAATTAGGAAGACCTTTATCTCCCTACAAAAGAATCGGTTGAGATAATAGGAGGCTTCCCCCTTTCTTCCCCTTTAAAACTTATTGAAGGGACAAAATGCACAGCTCATAAAACTTGTGTGACCAAATCACAAATCAACTAAGTCAACTATTTCTTCCGTTAATTAATATTATGTTATATTTGTTACTTGTATAATTTAATTATTTATTTACTTGTCATTTAAAGGTATAATGAGCTATACAGTAAACGTTAGTTAAGAAAGCCGATATGGATTGATCTATAACACATGTACACTGTACATTAAGAGGTACACGGTTTACCTGACATGATTGCTAGCGTAGATTGCATACATCGGTTGTGGTCTAATTGTCCAACCGCTTGGCAAGGTTAACACACCACGAGGAGACAAAAAGGATCGTCAATTATTCTTCAAGCCATTACATCATACGATCTCTGATATGGCATGTATTTTTTAGTGTCTCTAGATCAAACGACATTAATTTTTTTGAATAGGTGTGAATCTTAGAGGATCACATATCAAGCAAGCACCTGTGGCTTCATTTTTTGCTAATGAAATGAGTACCCACATGACTATTTATTCGTAGTATTTATAGGAGTATCTATTATCGTATAATCGTTTAAAGATGCCATTGAAGAAAATATAATTATTAAAAAAGTACAAGAATCTGCTAGAAAAGATATCGAAAGGGCTTTCGGTATTCTTCATGGATGATGTCATACTTAAAAAAATTCATGTCAATTATGGATTAAGGATAAAATAAGAGACGTTATGTATACTTGTATCATCATGCATAATATGATTTTGATGGACGATGGAAAAAGCTATTTGCAAAGGTTATGATCTACTGTATATAGAATCACAATCACAAATGCTGACAAGTATGAAACAAAGATTAGAAAATGTAACAGTCAATGCATAGCAGAGAAGCACGCAATCATCTAACCGTGGATTTGATCAAGAATGCTTAGATGAACTTAGAATTGAATATGATTAGTTATATATTATATTCTTGTTGATTAATATTATGTATTTTTTTAAGTATTAATAATAATATGGTATCAGGTTTCCATAATCTTTATTTTATTTTAAAAAATTGCTAAAATAAAAAAATGATTGAATGGATATTATAGGACGTTAACCATTACTTATGTTTTTAGTTAAAAAGATAATAATAAGTTGACACTGATGTGATGAAAAATATCTTCTGAAAAATATTAATCATTACTCAGGGCGGAGCTTAACCAACTTCGTGGGGGGGCCCGGGGGCGAACTCGATATTTATATAAAAATTTACACTACCCGGGCCAAAAATTTACACTATCGGGCTAAAATTTAACACTACGGACGAAAAAATTACGAGATGTTACAACTATTACCTATTTACTAGTGGCTTGGCGATTGTTGTATGATACTTGTTGCAGCTTTCCTTGTCACTACAGATTCGGTTACGATAACTCCGTAGTAACTCACATTTATAACATTAGCATATTTATTATTATCATAGCTTTTACCACACCATGCAACTCATCACAATTTCTAAAGTAGAACCTAAATAACGATGATAGCTCTTTATCACTAAAAATTACCAAAAGTCTTTATTGTTTTCTTACTTTTTATTTACTTTAATTTATTATATTAAAAAATAAAAAAATGATCACTTGAAACTAACTAATTATTTTCTCTAAATCAAAATCAATCTAATAGTCAATTATAAAAAGTGTTGAGTATACTTCGTGTGTGTCCAAAGATTAATACTCGGTTTTACCATTACTATATTACCACATACAATAGTTACACTTGTCTTTTGTTATAGTTTAATTATAATAAAAAAAACCTTTTAAAACTGAATTTGTGTGAAAATCTCTTTAAAATAACCAAACCATTCGCACACACCATACACGAATTATCATATACTGTATTATCATATACTTTCAATTAACTTGATGCAGAATCAACACAAATAGGAAAATATGTTTGATCTTTTATTTTATTTTTAATTTTTTTAACAAAAATTTTATCATTAAAATTTTATCTAATCTTACATTTGTAAGGATTTAACCATCATACCACTATACAATTAGGTCATGAGCAGTGTTCATTGATTCGGATCAGAGCGGGCGGTCCAACCAATCGGACATGGATTCAGATGGGCTACCATCCACGCCAACTTGTTTTGTAGCCAAAAAGCCAGTTGATTCGGATTGATTCAGTGGTTGACCTAATTTGTTATATATTTTGTATTTCATTCTTTTAGATTTTAATTGGTTTAATGGGGTGGGCCGTACGATGAATTATAGTGTTAAACATATTATCATTGTTGGGTTTATATAAAATATAAAATACTTAGATTAAATTAAATATATAACTACATATGTAATATACAAACATATATAATTATAACGTTATTCGTTACTTAAATTCAGTCCAATCGTTTTTTAGTTCATTGTCCGATCTAGTTTTATAAAGATTACTATGAGTGATTGATGTTTATTTGTTTCATCTTCATTGGCCAACAATACCATGGTAACGTGAATATTAAATATTAAAGGTAGATATAATATATTGATATACTAGCTTTAGTAAACCCGTGTATTACACGGGTTGAAAAATAAACTATCAAATAAGAAAAAAATTTATTAGTTACAAAACGATATTTTAAGATAAAACACAATTGAAATCATATATAAGTACGAACTATAAATAACAAAACAATGATATCAACTTTTTATTTTTTTTTAATTCTTAATTTGTTTACAAAATAAAAAAAATAATTTGTTTTAAAGCAAACATTTTAAAATAATGTAAAATTTTAAAAATTATTATAACTCCCATTTTATTTATTTTTTGTATATAAAAATTTACTTCCAAACATCAATTTTAAAATATTAAATTTTATTTTATAAAAATTTATTTACTTAGAAAAATAATCAATAAAAATATATTTTCTTTAGTTTATATTAGTAATTAATTAATAAGATATTTAATAAGAGAGAGAAACAGAAAATTTTTTATGAGATGAAATGTGGTGATAACACATGTCCATCTTAGTTATCTTAGTTACCATTTTATTAAAGTAAGAAGATTCGTCTGATAGATTCTTATTCTTCTATAGTCTATTTATACCTATGATATGTTTGTTTATTTATGGAAAAGAAATATACCTACACTAACCACATTTAACCATCATCATTCATTCTCAATATATTCTATAGTAATCATGTCACCAATACCATTAACTTGCTTTTAGGAGACAAAGAACATGAAAGCTAATATAAACAATAGCCACGATAACAAGAAAACAAAAATTATCTTTTTTTTCTTCCCTCTGGTTTTTTTTGTTATTTTTTAAGATTACTGGAAATTATATATTATGAGCACTAAAAATTCCACTAAAATTTAGGCTCACTGGTCAAATTACGATCATACTGTAATATCATCGGACTCTTTGTATAAGAACGTTAACCACGCTATTTCTTTTTTTTCAGACCATGAGTAATGACAATGGCGAAGCTTTTAAAGGGCGGGGGGGGGGGGGGGGGGGGGGGGGGGGGGGGGGGGGGGGGGGGGGGGGGGGGGGGGGGGGGGCCCTTGCCGCCCCCCCTATTTTTTCGTCCGTAGTGTTAAATTTTAGCCGATAGTGTAAATTTTTGGCCGCGTAGTGTAGTATTTTAATATAAATATCGAGTTCGCCCCCCTGAAAACATTTCCCCCCCCTACGAAGTTGGTTAAGCTCCGCCCTGAGTAATGGATAATATTTTTCAGAGAGTATTTTTCATCACATCAGTGTCACTTATTATTATCTTTTTACTAAAACATAATAATGGTTAACGTCCTATAATATCCATTCAATCATTTTTTTATTTTAGCAATTTTTAAATAAATAAAAGATTATGGAACCTGATACCATTATATTTAATACTTAAAAAAGTACATAATATTAATCAACAAGAATATAATATATAACTAATCATATTCAATTCTAGTCTCATCTAAGCATTCTTGATCAAATCCACGGTTAGATGATTGGTGCTTCTCTGCTATGCATTGACTGTTACATTTCTAATCTTTGTTCATACTTGTCAGCATTTGTGATTGTGATTATAATACAGTAGATCATAACCTTTGCAAATGCTTTTCCATCGTCCATCAAAATCATATTATGCATGATGATCAAGTATACATACGTCTCTTATTTTATCCTTATCCATAATTGACATGAATTTTTACAGTATGACATCATCCATGAAGAATACCGAAAGCCTTTCGATATCTGTTCTAGCAGATTCTTGTACTTTTTAATAATTATATTTTCTTCATGGCATCTTTAAACGATTATACGATAATAGGATACTCCTATAAATACTACGAATAAATAGTCATGTGGGTACTCATTTTCATTAGCAAAAAATGAAGCCACAGGTGCGTTGCTTGATATGTGATCCTCTAAGATTCACACCTATTCAAAAATTAATGTCGTTGTTTGATCTAGAGACACTAAAAAATACATGCCATATCCAGAGATCGTATGATGTATTGGCTTGAGAATAATTGACGATCCTTTTGGTCTCCTCGTGTGTGTTAACCTTCCAAGCGGTTGGACAATTAGACCACAACCGATGTATCAATCTACGCTAGCAATCATGTCAGGTAAACCGTGTACCTCTTAATGTACAGTGTACATGTGTTATAGATCAATCCATATCGCTTCTTAACTAACGTTTACTGTATAGCTCAATTATACCTTTAAATGACAAGTAAATAATATAAATTATACAAGTAACAAATAACATAATATTATTAACGGAAGAAATAGTTGACTTAGTTGAATTTGTGATTGGTCACACAAGTTTTATGAGCTGTGCATTTTGTCCCTTCAATAAGTTTTAAAGGGGAAGAAAGGGGAGAAGCTCCTATTATCTCAACCGATTCTTTTGTAGGGGATAAAGGTCTCCTAATTCTTTTGTAGGGAGATAAAGGTCCCCTAATTCTTTTGTAGGGAGATAAAGGTCTCCCTAATTCTTTTGTAGGAGATAAAGGTCTCCCTAATTCTTTTGTAGGGAGATAAAGGTCTCCCTACTTTTTCATACCGCCACCGTGGTTTCGACTGTGCCGCCGTCGTGTTCCGCCCGCACAGTCGCATTCCGCCTGCGACACCGGGGG
>JABSNV010001360.1:0-19859 GCA_024085815.1 Flaveria linearis
AAAACCGACAACTATCACCAAGACGGAGATAGAAGCCGAAAACCACAACAAACCCAAAATCAAATCATGTACAGTTACATCAAAAGCAACACCATCTTATCCCAATCCACAACCCCTTTTGTTGAACCTATATTTATACCAAAGGAAACCCAAAGATTTAATATCCGCCATCATTCGTCACATACGGCTCTTTTCTATCAAACACCTATCATTCCTATTCTCACAAACGCCAACACGCAATGATGATAATACCTTGAAGGACCAACTTCTTTACACCCGTCACCCCGCTGTTATCATAAAGGCGGCCAAATCTTTGACATGAAAAACGAACGGTCTAGGAATTTGCACCAAGTAGCAATAGCGTTCCATAATCCCAAGCGATAGCGCAACCTGTTAGAACATGCTCTAAGTCTTCGTCCGCATCCTCACACCAAACGCACGATTATCGTCAATGTTAATGTGCCTTCTAGCTAACGCCATCTTCGTCGGAAGGCGATCCAAGAAAGCGCCCACATAAATATTACACTTGTTTGGGACCCAAGAGCTCCACTTGAAAAAAACAGCGCCCGCATCACTACTGACCTGACCACGTAGCCACTTCTTCGCAAAAGCCACACTGAAGACAGCTTCCGTACCATGCGACCAGGCCCACGTGTCGATCCTGTCACCCGGTCACATTAGAACCTGAACCCCAACCGCTGTTTATCCATAATCTCGGCTGCGAAGAAGAAGGAGTCCGAATCCATTCCCACCTGAAAATCCGGGCGCTACCTGTAACTGAATACGATCAGCGATCAAAACCCGCTTCGATTTTTCAATAGAGAATAAAGCCGGGTACAAGTCTTTTAACGGTTGATTCCCCAGCCACGTACCACACCAAAATTCTAAGGTTGTTCCATTACCGAGTCTGCCACGAATAACACCATTAAGACCCACCCCTCAACTTGAGCTTGTTCAAAATAAAACGTAGTTCTTCCAAACACCCGTGATGGCGTTATTAACGGAGCGATACCCCACCACTAGAAGACCCATGTATAGAGGCCACAACTCTTCTCCATATAGCATTCGGCTCGTTTAAAACCTCCAAAGCCACTTAATTAACAAGGCATTATTATTAATTTCGAGAGAAGCTATCCCCACCCCACCATCCTTAATGCTTTAGTAACAACCTCCCAAGGGACCCAACTCATCTTCCTAGCCTCCTCCGACCCACCCCATAGAAATTGACGCATCAAGCCCTCTAAAACCCCAATCACTTTCTTCGGGGCCTTGAATAAAGAGAAATAATACGTTGGTAAACTAGTCAAGACCGACTTTATGAGTGTTAAGCGGCCAGCTATGGAAGAGTATTGGCTTTCCACTTTGATAACCTCCGTTTAAACGTAGTCACCACTGGTTTCCCATTAACCACCCTATTCATATTTGCCCCCACCTTGATACCCAAATACGAGAATGAAAATTACCCGGTTTACACCCCGGCCAAGGAGTCTGCCATCTGCTTAACTTCATCTGCCTCCACACCCACACCATACAGCACCGATTTATGGATATTAATTTTAAGCCCGGAACATAAATAGAAAATGCGAAGAATGCGCCTTATGTTAGTAAAATTAAATTGAGACCATTCTCCCATAATCATGGCATCATCCGCGTAAAGTAAATGAGACAAAACCGGACCTTCGTTAGGAAGCTTGACACCATGAAAAGCCCCGATTTCACTAGCCTGTTTCATCATCCCAGAAAACGCTTCCATAATTAAGATGAACAAAATGGAGAAAGAGGGTCTCCTTGACGGATCCCTTTTTGACACCCAAATTCGAACGTAGGGGAGCCATTTACTAACACTGAAGCTCTAGAGGAAACCAGAATACCCCGAATCCACTCACGCGAAAGAGAACAAAAACCATCTGAGATAATACCGACAATAGAAAATCCCAATTCACGTTATCATACGCCTTATCAAAGTCGATCTTGAATAAAAAATCTTTCTGTTTCTCTTTTTAGCCCAAGCGATCACCTCGTTGGCCATCAACGGCCCGTCAAGGATATATCTACCAGATAAGAAAGCCGACTGAGATTCCGACACAATTCTGCCCAAAAACGTCTTCAACCGGGTCGCCAGAATTTTCGACACAACCTTAATGATACTCCCGATAAGACTGATAGGTCTAAAATCCCCTAATTTCGATGGATCGCTGACCTTGGGAATCAACGAGATAAAAGCTGAACCAACCCCCGAGCTAAAGCGGCCAACTTGATGATAATGACCCAGGATGGCGACAAAATCATTCTCAAATAAATCCCAAAAGTGCCTAATGAACCGAAAGTTAAAACCATCAGGCCCGGGCTTTATCGGCACCGCAATCAAAAACCGCCCTCTTAATCTCCTGAACACTAAAATCTGCCACTAGGCCATTGGCCTCCCCCTAGACAATACCGTCAAACCATGACATACTAGATTCGGCCGGGTAGACATTCTCTCCTTAAATTTATCTTGGAAAAAACCCATAACCTCCCTCTTGATAATCTCAGGTTTAGTTTCCCATCTCCCACAAACCTCCAGACCCAGAATATAATTAGAGTTCTTGCGTTTATTGATGAAACCATGAAAATACCTTGTATTGTCGTCCCCATGAGAAGCCCATTTGCATCGAGCCTTCTGTTTCAAGTCTCTATAATAATAATCATCAAGTTCAGTAAGCCTCCTCTTGATCTCACACAAAGACCACGACTCATCCTCAGTCAAATCTCTATTCTCCAAGGCTTGATCGAGCACATTAAACTCACTTTCAAGAACCCGCTTCTCTTCCCTTTCTTTTGCTTTAGTATCCACAGCCCATGTTGAAATGTTGTTGCGCAGCGACTTGAACTTGGACAATAGGATAGTATCCGGGGAACCCGTAAACAACTCCGCTTCAAGAGTCCTTCTGACCACCGCCCCGAAGTCCTCCCAATTGAGCCATGAATTATAGAATTTGAAAGGTTTCGGGCCAAAATTCCTCGAGCTCGTCTTTAGTAACAGAGGACTATGGTCAGACTTGTTCCTCACCAATGCAATGTAATCAACATTAGGCCATTCCAAAAAGAAATCCCAATTGACGAAAATCCTATCAATACGGCTCATCTTGTCACCTGAAACGAAAGTAAAGCGCTCCCTTTCAAGGAGTACTCGTGTAAATCCGATTCGTCAATGAAATCATTAAATTGATTAGTCTCAACCAAATTGAAAATAGAATTTCGACGATCTTCCTTGCTCCTGACCGAATGAAATCCCCCGCCACAACCCATTTACCATCACCGTCACCAACCAAACCCTTAATCTCCGCCCACACTCTACGCTTAGGACAATATTTTGTGGTAAATAAGCATTAAGAATGTGAAAATGACACCCACTATCTTTGACCAAACCGGAAACCATCAACCAGTTAGGATTCTTGATAACCCTGTCGACAGTGAAGACTTTGGGATCCCATATAGACAACAAACCACCTGATCTGCCCGAGCCGGGACCCAGTCAAAACCAAAGTCCCCAAAACCCCAATACCTATACAAGTTAACCACATCTATAGAACCAAATTGTGTCTCTTGCAGTAAAAGAAAACTGACCTCATGTTTCACCCTTAAACTACGAACCCAGTCGCCTACCCGGGTTCCCCAAACCACGAATATTCAATGAAATGAAATTCATTGATCACCTTCTTGATAACCTTCATTGCGTAGCACCTCTTTGACAGACGAAACAAATCACCCAAGTTTTCCACCCCCAAGGCTTTACTTAACACCACAGTCTCAGTTGCTTCCAAATCGATGAGCTGCTGTACGTTGGTCATAACATTTCAAGCGGCCCTCTACCAATCCCCTCAATGCCATTCAACCCATGTGACCCATTATCACCCGTACCTGTCGCACTTCTGTTCAAATCTGGGGTAACGAATACGTCATCTCCCACGTCGTCATTATTACTAAATGATTTGTCAGCATCGGACAAAATGCCAATTAACTTGTCTAGCCCGAACAAGTCATTATTCTCCCTTGCCTCTTCTTAGGACGCTCATGAGACCCATTGCTTCCAGTCCTGTTCTTGAATAAAGACCGTCGCCGAAATTTCTTCCTGCTTGTAACTGTATCCGTATTAACTTCCAAAGCCTCAGCCACAATACTTTCGACACCAACTCCCTGAGACCCATTACCATTAATCTCGACACCCTCGCTAGCCTCATTCCTCACGAATTCACCATCCTCACAAGGATTATTCATATCAACAGTTTGTTGTACATTATCACCCATTCCTTCATCGTCTTTGTTCACCGATATGTCCTCTTCATCGATCTCAGCTACGCCATCCGGAATCCACTCTGCAGTATCTTCATGAACCCAAACATTAACGTGTTGTCTCTCCAACTAATATCCACCCGATCGACGATACTTTTCCGGATTTTGCTCAACACTCCGATAAGCGCATAAGAAAAGTTGTTATCATCACTCGACAAACCAGCCGATTTGATCACCCTCCCATACCTACTACCAATCAAGTCGAATACCTGATCAAGTGCTAGCTGAGCCGGAACGCCATGCACTTGAACCCATGCAATACGCTCCTCTTCGTTAAGCACTTTATCATCCCACTTTACCAACTTTTCAAACCATGCAGACCACATTGCCTCATTAACAAGAAACTCTTCCATCATATCAGATTCTTGAAATATTAAAGCAACATTGAAACCTCCGAGATACTTTATCTCCACGGTACGGTACTCCATCTTACGTAGCAGCACATTCAACCTGCATAAAATGTTAAACCCCACAACCCTACCAACAAGTGCCACCCATTCCAGTTTGAGAATCGCTCCACAATATCGTCCACCTTAATCACGTCAATCTTGTTTCTGTTCAACAGCGAATCCACGAAAGAGCGTCCATTCCCGACTGTCGAGTCATTCAAAAATGACAGTAAAATAGACGGTGTCTAAAAACTTGCCTATGCACCCACCGAAATAGCCATTGTCATGGCTCTATATATATCTATATGTTAGGTTGACGTGTTGGTTGACATGTTAAAATTGATGATCTGAAAACGATCCATATGTTTATTAATTACCAATAAAAGATGAAACATTATCTATAACATATAATAAAATAATATTTTTTTGACACACGTGTTATCATTCTAGCATATCACATAACAAGTGTCATCATTTTAGCATATCAGAAAAATCATTTTCCCACCTCTCTCTATATCACATAAAAGATGAAACATTATCTATAACATATAATAAAATAAATACGAAATTAAAAAAACTATTAATTTGACTTTCATTTTTTACTAAAATATGTTAAATATATATATATATATAGGGAGCATTCTATTGAGAACCATAAATATGTAAAGAACTACTAAAAACCACATAAGCAATGCACATAACACCTCGATAAAATTGATAATACTAAAAGATGATGGTTTGATTCTATTTTTTAATCTTTTCTTTCATTTTAACACCTCCCTCCTTAATTTTTTTTAAAAAAAAATTTTAAAATGTTCATATATGCAATACAATGTGTGCATTGATGCACATACATTGTGCATTGATGTACATACATTGTATTGTATATATGAACAGATTGGTTGATAGTTTAAGGGGAACATCACAAGGACAAATCTAACGCAGTTTTACCAAAAAAAAACATGACATCCAAGTTTAAGATGCTAATGATAAGCAAAAATATGAGTTTTAAAACAAAATGACAATGAAAATAATGTGACAACAAAAAGCATAATTCAATCTTGATCTAAGATGAAACTAAATGAATTTCGTTTTCAAATTAAATTGAAGCTCATAACACCAAAGCAAACGGAGAGTTTTCTCTCTCTCTCTTTCTCTCTTTTTTTTTAGGTTTAACAGAAAGTAATTTGATTAATCAATTTAACTTTTTTAATAACCCTTTTACAAACGAGAAGCTAAAAATTAAAAAATTCTAAAAAACAAGTTAGCTCGCTATATATATTCTCCTATTGCATATGCTTTATGCTTAAACGGTTGTTACTTGTTAGTAATTACTATTTCTTCTTATGCATTTATTACAGTATTAGAACATTAACTTTGAGTAATTTGCATGTAACAAGATAGATGTTGATAGACACAAAAGTGCATAGTAAAACAATACAACACAACGAGTTATGTATCTGAAAAATGGACGTGAGAAAACAGCAAAGAACCAATAAGGAAATAAAGTATACAATGTAAGCCTATGCAAATAAGAATGATCGAAAATAGTTCGGCAGCAAAACACGAAGACTACTTTTGTCTTTGTGAAATACGCCATTCATGAATGTGAATATATATATATATATGTATATATAATGGGGGATGTTCTATTAAAAAATAAATTTGCCTAAAAAAATGTAAGAAATGATCTTAGCCTTCCATTTATTAATCAAGTCTAAGATGATAAAGTTGCAAATAAAAAAATGAAAGGGTATTTGGGTATATAACCACTTTTGTTGACTTTTTTGAGTTTCCCTCAATTTTTTTAAACGTTTATAACTTTTTCATGCTAGATTATTTTTTAAAAAAATTACATCATAAAATCAAGCATTTTTTTCTCTTTAAATTGAGTATAGTATTACTATATTTTTTTATTAAAAAAACAATTAGGTGAAATTGTGCTGCATTTAACATTTTGTGTTGTATTTTATAAAACAGCACAGGGTTGTGCTGTATTTCATAAAACAGCACAGGGTTGTGCTGTATTTCATAAAACAGCACAGGGTTGTGCTGTATTTCATAAAACAGCACAGGGTTGTGCTGTATTTCATAAAACAGCACAGGGTTGTGCTGTATTTCATAAAACAGCACAGGGTTGTGCTGAATTTCATAAAACAACACAGGGTAGTGCTGAATTTCATAAAACAGCACAGGGTTGTGTGTATTTCATAAAACAGCACAGGGTTGTGCTGTATTTCATTAATGCTATGAACAATTGATTCATTAATGCTATGAACAAAACCAGACTCGATGTGAATCGGACTCAAAGCAACATCAGCAGTTGACATTGTTTCAATTTGACCCAAAAAAAAGTCTAAAACTTTAACACCCCTCTGTCTTCTCTTCACTGTCTTCTTTTGTTACAACAATATTTCACACAACTCAATCAAATTCGAGATAATCAACACACAAATCTTCAAATTACTCATAAAAACAACAAAATCAAAAGCTAATTACACTGAAATACATTAAAAAACAAAACCCTAATCCCCTTTCAGCAAAAAGACCCCAAAGAGCTTCGTATCAAAGGGCATTTCCTTCAATTCGCTCCAAAACACGATTCATTTCTGAAATGTGTTGATTCTCACCTGATTGTAACAAAACAGAGGCAATCTGAAGGAATTGATGAGGCTATATGGGTGAATTTGGTATGAATTACAAGGGCATTTACTGATGAAAACGATTAGCAACAAGAGAAATGCATTGGTGGGTGATTTGGTTTTAGGGTTCGAATGATTCCTCCGATAGTTGAGTCGGATTTATGACTCCGGTAAGGTGGTGTGGATCGTTGATGAGCGAATATGTAGCCGTTGATAATGGCTTTTGTCTTGACCTGAAACATCAACGATGAATGATGACTATCAACGGCCCTTTGGAGCTTTTGATTTGTACCTTTTATGTAATCTAAACTATAATATATTCATCAGTGTTTATATGCATTGCACTTGGCGAATGTTAATTAACAAGTGGTTGTATTTCATAAAACAACACAGGGTTGTGCTGTATTTCATAAAACAGCACAGGGTTGTGCTGTATTTCATAAAACAGCACATGGTTGTGCTGTATTTCATAAAACAGCACAGGGTTGTGCGGTATTTCATAAAACAGCACAGGGTTATGCTGGATTTCATAAAACAGCACAGGGTTGTACTGGATTTCATAAAACAGCACAGGGTTGTGCTAGATTTCATAAAACAGCACAGGGTTGTGCTGGATTTCATAAAACAGCACAAAATTGTTAATAGACCAAAATACCCTTTAATCCTATTTTCTAGTTTTGCCACATGTCACCACCTCATTTCTTCTTAGCCTTCTTAGGCAAAATATATTTTTAGTGGAACCTCCTATATATATATACACCACACGCACACACACACACTAGCGTTAGACCCGCGCTTCGCCGCGGTTTGATTTGGAGCGTATAAATAACGTCATAATTATAGTTATTGGGATTATCATTATTTCGGTGAGTTCAACTATATATCCACTCAGATTGTCGCTACACATGTTTTAGTAATTCATATTATATTGTCATGGTACAATTATCGAACATTAAATTGTTATAGATACAATAACATAATAGATACACGATATTATATTGTAACTAATATAATAACATGAATATTATAATTGTTGTTGTTATTGTTATTAACCTTATAATAATAATTAACAGTAGTAGTATTAATATGATAATATTTATTATTATTGTAATTATTTTGAAACTTATTAAATAATATGTCATTAAGTAACATATTTTACATAAATATTTAAATATTAAACTCACAATATGCCCCTAGAAAATATTATATTATTGTTATTTTATAATATGAAGATATATATTAGTTGTATACTTAAATATTTAAATAAAATAATACTTATATATAAATAGTAAGCTATAAAAATATAATTATTAAATATAAATTTAAATGCCAATTTATAGTATCATATATAAATCAAATAAAATTTAATGAAAATTAAATAATATCATATTATAAAATAATGTGTTATAATTATATTAATATATATATTAATTAGAAGAAGTTAATTAAATAGGAGGTAAAAGTTAAACTATTGCGAAAGCACTTGTATTCTATGCTTAAAATATTGCATTAGGCGTCTTAAACTTTGAATTAAATTAATATCTTGTCATCTTAAGATATATTTATCATATAGTGGTTTGTCTCGCGCGATGCAAAGGGTGTCATCGAGTCTCAAGCGCAATCTAACCTGATTTGATTAAACATTAATTATTTTGGTGTTATTATTATTATTATTATTATTATTATTATTATAACTATGTAATATTAGTAATTATATACCTACGTATATGAATAAGATAATACTTAATTTAATAAGATATAGTTCTAAATATAAATAGTAAATGTAAATTTAATTATTATTTAAAAAGCATTATTAATAAGATAGTACTTAATTAGTGAATTAAATAATGTATTAATTAGAAGAAGTATACCTAATGAGGGTAATTTAGGAATTAATGCATAACACACTTGTATATTGTGCTTAAAAAGTTATCCTAGTGTCTACATTTTAATAAAATTAAAATTGTATCCTTCCTAATGCTTTAGCGTCTTAAACTTTGAATTAAATTAATATCTTGTCATCTTAAGATATATTATCATATAGTGGTTTGCCTCATGCGATGCAAAGGGTGTCATCGAGTCTCATTTGAAAAGCGCAATCTAACCTGATCTGATTTAAACATTAATTATATTTTAGTGTTATTATTATTATTATTATATTATTATTATTATTATTATTATTATTATAACTATGTAATATTTAGTAATATATACTTATGTATATGAATAAGATAATACTTAATTTAATAAGATATAGTTCTAAATATATATATAGTAAATGTAAATTTAATTATTATTTAAAAAAGCATTATTAATAAGATAGTACTTAATTAGTGAATTAAATAATGTATTAATTAGAAGAAGTATACCTAATGAGGGTAATTTAGAAATTAATGTATAACACACTTGTATATGTGCTTAAAAAGTTGTCCTACTGTCTTACATTTTTAATAAAATTACAATTGTATCCTCCCTAAATGATTTATATAGTAGTATAGATATAGATATATATATATATATACATACATATATACATACATATATATACATATATATATATACATACATACATATATATATACATACATATATATATACATATATATACAAACATACATACATACATATATATATATATGTGTGGTGTGTGTGTGTATAATATATATATATATATAATATATATATATATGTGTGTGTGTGTGTGTGTGTGTGTGTGTAGAGAGAGAGAGAGAGATATACATACATACTAGGTTAGAGTCCATGTATTACATGGGTGGAATAAATAAAACATGCCAAAATTATTAATTTTATTAATATTTTATTTTATAAATGTTATTATCCATTGATGAATAAAAATATAATGAATATTTAAAAGTTATAACATATAATGTCTTAGAAATTATGACTCTATATTTAAAGATAAAATATGTCTGAAATCATATAATTTAGTATGTATTAATAAATTATTAAAAAAATATTATATTTTAGATGTTTAATAATTTAGTTTACTTATTTAGAATAAATATTATTTAATATGAGAGAGACAAGAAACACAAATATAGATATATTTGTTTTAAAAAGAAAAGTCAAATTTATTGTTTCTATAATTTTCATATTTATTATGGGAGAGAGAGACGGAAAAAATGATTATTTAAATATGTTAGAATGATGACACGTTACTTTGTGATGTAAAATGATGACACGTGTGTTAAAAAATATTATTTTATTTATGTTATAGATCGAAGTTCAATTCTAAAGTAATGTCTTGGGCATAAATGGAAAAAAGAATCAAAGTCCACTGCACATAAGACTAACAAAAAAAAGACATTAATATTTTGTTATATTGGAAATATTCCCATGCTAGTTGATGTGAACTCATAACTTCTTGCCATAGTTGTCCAACTTCGTCCACTCATCGTCCACGATCACCTCATTGTCATTGGCAGAGTATACGTTGCCCTGATTCCTTCATTCTTTTAGACCGCTTTACATGGAGTTGCAATTTAGTATCAACTAAAATTAACCCAATATGATGTGATGTGTTTGCGAACTTGATATCGAGTTGCAGCGGTAACATTAACGCGGTTAGCTACATGAAAAGGCATATGAAGCCGATCGAAACCAATTATAAATGCGGTTAACTAGAGAACAATTATAAAATGGTACAAATGCTCTTCATCTTCACGATACCAACATATTACTGTCAGTCGATACAACTCACGATACCAAAAAAATATCATATTTTGTATACAAGTCGGTTTTTAACAACATTATATCAGGATGACAAGAAAAATATTCTACAAAACCACAAATTAGTTTTTTAATTGAAATTCATGAACACATGTTATTAAAGATCTATCAAATTAATAAAAAAATTAATAGATTAAAAAATATATTATGCATAATAGAAAAGTTAATATTTATATTATATATTATATATTAGAGGGTTTAAATTTGAAAATTAGAGTGATGGGCGGTGATAAATGTGGTACAACTAGAAATTCAAACTCACGCATTGCGGCGGGTGATACGATTACAATAATGTGGTTAATTGTACGTTTGCTAACCTCCGTTATACACGTTGCGATGATGACACGAACAAATATATAAGAGAAACATATGAATTCGAAAGGATGAATGGATTTAAATATTAAAATATAGATAGAAGTTACAACTTAATAATTTTAAAAAATAATTAAAAATATATAGAATAGAAAAAAACTAATAAATTAAAAGTTGATGTCTACAAGTTTCTAGCTTCACAACATAGAGTAGAAACACAAAGCTTCAACCATGCAGTCTCCCAACAACTTTGAGTTTTGTGTAGAAACGTACATATTTATCAATACCCAGCTTCAGAAAAAAAAAAAAAAAGTTTCACCAATCGTATTGTGACACGTGGCAGGCCTGTGGAAGCCTGTAGAAACCTATGGAAACCTCACCAGTTTATTTTTAACTAGTCGTCTAATATAATGCAATGTTGAAATTAAACAAGCCTATCTAAATATAAAATTTTTATTTTTAAATAGTTATATTTTATTGCTCACCGGCTACTGACTAGCAATAAACCACACAGGTAAAATTAAAACCATTACAAAATTATTAATAGGAATTACAACCAATTCACCAGTTTGATGTTTACAGGAAACTGTCACACCCTCAATTTCCACAAACGGGGTTTTACCGTTAGGCGTGTGACATACCAGGATCTCAGACACGGTCATATCAAACGACACTATATGAGTTTAAAAATAAACGTTTGATTTAAATCAGAGTACATAAAAGAAATGAATAAAAGTGCGGAAGCGTAAAACTGAAATGTAACTACACTGAAAGTCTGAAAATGTTATGCCAAAACAAATATTCAATGCAACTAAATGAAACTGATAAATGCATGTCCTGAGTGCGTTTCCTGTAGCGTGCATCATAGGCCTATGCGTTCCTGTGACCTGAGAAAACATGCTAAAATGTGTCAATATAAAGTTGGTGAGTTCACAGGTTTAATCAACAAGAAATGTGTTTGTAAGCGTTTCCATGTTTTGCGTTTCAATGGTTTAGTATATAGAGCATATCGTTAGGTAGCTAGCCTATGTTCTTGTTACTTAGCGTTTCGAACCGAAGCTGACTGTTTGCGTCCTATATGTGTTTGTTGTATCCCCGTCACGTCTCATCAGACCATGACAATGTGTTTTCCACCACGTCTTAACCGACCGTGGCAATCGTTGTGTTAGGTCAATCAAGCACCCGTTTGACCTCCAATCAAGCTAGCGCGACTAGCCCGGGCGGGGTTTGTCAGACCCAGTAGTACTACTCAAAATACCTCGCTAATCCCATTACTAACGGTTCGAGTGTGTCTGGACATGTTGTGTGTTTGCACTAACGTAACAAGCGATATCAATAATACTAAAAACCATTTATAAAATATGTTTGCATGTTTTCTCCCCCAAAAAGGAAAGAAAGTAAAATAGGGGCCGTGAAACTCACCTCGAATGCGTTGTAACGAAAATGTAAGCACCAAAAGATCGGGTTTCAATTAACCTGTGTTTCATTCAGTATATATTTAATTAATATTAATCATTAATTACAAATAGGAGTCGTACGTCTTCGCGTTCGCGTCTCGGTTACGGTTACGACATAAATTAACAATTGTTTTCCCATTCACAAGCAACACCGTCAAACACCAATTTGCCATAAATGCACAAAACCAATTATCATGTATAAAGGTACTCGTTAACGTTTCGGTAATAAACTTTATATAAATAAATCATATACGCTTATTAATACATAACCCATTTATCCTAATACGTGAAGACCACCAAAACACTCACGGTACAGAAAAACATGCTTAAAATTCCTAAACCACATAACGTGCACTTATGTTACCCACATATATATATAATGCTACATAATTTTATAAGACCCAACTACTATATATATATAATATAATGTTCTTTTTCTTCTCTTCTTTACAACAACACCACATCACATTATTATAATCGTGCAAAAGTCCACTCAACCCATATTGTTTAAATCTATTTTTGCTTTGCAAGACACATTCGCACACATGCAATCCATGCATACATATTCCATACACATACATGCATACGTAGAACACATATACCCAGGTACACCATACGCACACATATGCATGAAACTTCCATGCACCAACAGAAAGCATACATATACAATTCCACCCCCCCCATGCGCCTACCCAACAACCCTCATGCGCCCAACCACGTATAATTCAACCCATGTGCCTACCATGCGAAACACTCACCATTTTATACATATATAATCTGCAGAAACATCTATATATGCATATATAGATACATCGAAGCATTTGTAAACACATTCAAGAACACGCGAAACACGCAATGCCTTACATCGAACATGTGCGCAGCCTGTATATGTATATATATATATGCGAAACGAAACCGTACGCGCACCGAAACCGTACGCGAAGAACAAAGTAAAAGACGGATGAATCGTACCGCCAATGGTTGTTCCGATTGTTTCTTGCGATTGCCGAGGGAGACCAATTGACGGTTCACGGTTGAGAAGGAGAAGTTTTATCGATCGAGCTTCGGTCGTCGGGCGCCACAAAGGGAGAGTGCGAGAGAGGGTAGGGGCTAGTTGGTCGACCGTAGGAGTTTCGAGAGGGTGGTTCTAGGGCTACTGCGAATGAAGGAGAAGCTATCGGTTGAGGCTGCCATAGGTTTATGGTGTTTTAGGGTTGAGCCGAATGGAATTGTAATGGGGGAGTCGGTTATGATGATCCAAGGGTGAGGGAAGGAATTTTTTTTTTTAAAGCGTATGGCCTCACATGGGCCCATAACACAATTGGACCCACAAGTTTGTAACCCTTAACACTTTAGTTAATTAATTTAGGTTGGTTAAGTGTAGGTTGGTTGTTAATAGTAATACTAATAAAGATTATTATCATAACAACAATAGTAATTGGAATTTTAACTCGGGTTGTCACATCATCCCCTTGTTGAAGGAATTTTTGTCTCGAAGATTAGAATGATAGGTTCAGTCAGGTGTATGAGATTCAGTTAGGTTTGGCGGTTTACAATATGTCGGACATGTATGTTTGACAGAGTTGTGACATCATCCTCTTATTGAAGGGAATTTCGTCTCGAAATTTAAAGGAAAGGTATCTCAAGAACGAATACCTTAAGAAGTAGGGTGTCTGATCGTTGAACAGTTTGGATACTTCTTCTTCATTTGATCTTCGCGTTCCCAGGTAAACTCTGGTCCACGCTTTGAGTTCCATCGGACTTTGACAATGGGGATACGACTGTGTTTGAGTGTTTTGACCTCTCGGTCGATAACTTCCCCTGGTTCCTCGATGAATCGTAGTTGTTCGTCAACATGTATCTCGTCTAACGGAACGACGAGAGTCTCGTCTACAAGCATTTCCTCAGGTTTGAAACATGGAACACATTGTGTACTCCACTGAGTTCTTCGGGTAAGTTCAGTTGATAGGCTACGGGGCGACCCGTTTGACTATCTCAATGGTCCCACGTACCTAGGGTTTAGTTTTCCCTGTTTTCCAAACGAATTACACCTTTCTAAGATGACACTTTCAAGAGCACTTTATCACCAATCTGAAATTCCAACGGTTTACGACGCTTATCAG
This sequence comes from Flaveria linearis, assembly GCA_024085815.1. NCBI lineage: Eukaryota > Viridiplantae > Streptophyta > Magnoliopsida > Asterales > Asteraceae > Flaveria > Flaveria linearis. The sequence goes on from JABSNV010001360.1 coordinate 15,006, forward strand.
CGTAACTCTTTTGTCGGTCACGTGCTGCTGCCATACGGTTACGAATCTGCACGATTTTCTCAGTCGTCTCGTGCACAAGTTCAGGACCGGTAAGTTGAGTTTCTCCAACTTCCGCCAAACAAATAGGTGATCGGCACTACGCCCATACAGTGCCTCGAATGGAGCAGCCTTGGTTGACGTGTGATAACTATTATTGTATGAAAATTCCACTAATGGTAGGTGAGTTTCCCAACTGCGGCCGAAATCAATCACGCAGGCGCGCAACATGTCCTCCAAAGTCTGGATCGTACGCTCACTCTGGCCATCTGTTTGAGGATGATAAGCCGTACTCATGTCCAATCGTGTCCCAATGCTCGTTGTAATGATTGCCAGAAATGTGAGGTGAATCGAGCGTCACGATCAGAGATAATGGAATTGGCACACCGTGCCGAGAGACTATTTCTCTTAGGTAGATACGTGTTAGCTTTCCATTCTATCAGTCTCCCTGATTGGTAAGAAGTGTGCGGATTTCGTCAAACGATCTACAATTACCCAAATGGTATCGCATCCGCTGGGAGTCCGAGGCAGTTTCGTGATAAGTCCATAGATATCTGCTCCCACTTCCATACAGGAATTTCTGGTTGTCGAAGTAAACCAGATGGTCGTTGATACTCCACTTTAACCTTAGAACAGGTTAAGCATCTGCTTACATAAGTGGCAATGTTAGCTTTCATGTTCGGCCACCAGTAAAGGACTTTAGATCGTGATACATCTTGTCTGAACCCGGATGTATAGAATACCGTGACTTGTGAGCTTCGTCCATTACCAGCTCTCGTAGGTCTCCATACAAAGGAACCCATATTCGGTCCATGAAGTAACGAATTCCGTCAGTTTTGGTTTCCAGTTGTTTCTCCATGCCTCGTAGTGATTTGGCTTTCAGGTTCTCATCTTTCAACGCCTCGAGTTGAGCATTACGTATCTGATCGGGTAATCCGGTGTGGATGGTGAGTTGTAAGGCTCGTAGTCGCTTCGGCTTTGGTGTCTCCTTTCGACTCAAGGCGTCAGCTACTACATTAGCCTTGCCCGATGATACTTGATCGCACAATCGTAGTCGTTCAACAGCTCGACCCATCGACGTTGTCTCATGTTCAGCTCCTTCTGTTCAAAGATATGCTGGAGACTCTTGTGATCGGTATAAATAGTGCACTTGGTACCGTACAAGTAGTGTCTCCATATCTTGAGTGCAAATACAACGGCTCCCAATTCTAAGTCATGTGTCGTGTAATTCTTCTCGTGAACCTTTAACTGTCGGGAAGCATATGCGATCACCTCTCTCGCGTTGCATTAACACACAACCGAGACCTTGAATAGAAGCATCGCAATACACCACAAAATCTTCGGTTCCCTCGGGTAAAGATAATATCGGTGCCGTGCAGAGTTTCTGTTTTAAGAACTGGAATGCTGATTCTTGCTTGTCACCCCAACTGTACGCGGTGTCTTGTTGAGTCAACATTGTAAGCGGTTGGACGATCTTTGAAAACCCTTCGATAAATCGTCGGTAATATCCAGCTAATCCAAGAAATTGTCGTACCTCCGTCGGAGTCTTTGGTGTAGCCCAGTTCTTGATAGCTTCTATCTTTGCCGGATCAACATGTATGCCCTTCTCGTTGACTACATGACCCAAGAATTGGACTTCCGAATCCAGAAGTCACACTTCGAGAATTTGGCATATAGTTGTTCTTGTTTAAGTAGTTCCAAGATCAGTCGAAGGTGTTCCTCGTGCTCTTCCTTGTTTCTTGAATAAATCAGAATGTCATCGATGAAAACGATAACAAACTTGTCCAAGTAGGGTTTGCACACTCGGTTCATAAGATCCATGAAAACCGCTGGTGCGTTGGTCAAACCGAATGGCATTACCAGAACTCATAGTGATCGTATCTAGTTCTGAATGCCGTCTTTGATATGTCCTCCTCTCGGACTCTTAGTTGATGATATCCTGATCTCAAATCTATCTTCGAATAGAAGCTTGATCCTTGAAGTTGGTCAAACAGGTCGTCAATGTGAGGTAGAGGATAACGGTTCTTAACCGTCACTTTGTTCAGCTCACGATAATCGATACACATGCGAAAATCCCATCCTTTTTCTTGACAAACAGGACTGGGGCTCCCCACGGTGATGAGCTAGGTCTGATGAATCCTTTATCCAAGAGCTCTTGCAGTTGTGGTAGACAGTTCTTGCAGTTCCTTTGGTGCTAGTCGATATGGTGCTCTAGCAATAGGGGCGGCTCCAGGCGTCAAATCAATCTGGAACTCGACTTGACGATGCGGTGGAAGACCAGGTAAGTCTTCAGGAACACTTCAGGAAAGTCACGAACGATAGGGATATCTTCGATCTTCTTTTCTTCAGTGGTCTTCTCAGTGATCATAGCTAAGATAGCGGTATGGCCTTTGCGTAAGCACTTCTGGGCTTTCATATACGAAATGATGCTAGAAACGGCACCACTTTTCTCACCCTGAACGGATAAGGCTTCGCCACTAGGGAGTGGTACACGAACGATCTTCTCGCGATAGAAAATTTCGGCTGGTTTTTAGATAACCAATCCATGCCGACGACTATGTCAAAACTACCAAGAGTAACAGGCATAAGATCTATCTCAAATTTGTGTCCCATAGCTCTAATTTACATCCTTTAAAAATGTGAGTTGCCTCGATTATTTTACCGTCAGCTAGTTCTACCGTATAACTGGGTTCATTTCAGTCAAGGTTACATCTAAAGCTTGATAAAGTTAGTAGATATAAAACTTTTATCAGCGCCGGTATCGAATAACACAGAAGCAAACAATCGTTCAGAGGAAACGTACCGGTAACTACGTTTGATCGTTCCTCGCCTCGCCAGAACCAATCACGAAAGCTCTACCTTTGGCGCCATTTCCATTGTTGTTTCATTATTGCCCCTGTTGCCATTCTTCAGTTGTGGACAGTCCTTCCGGTAGGGGCCCTCCTTACCACACTCATAACAGCTCTAGTCACTCCGCCCTGGGTTGTTGCTGGGGTTGTTGCTGAGTCATCAGTTCACCCCTGCAGTCCTTAGCAGCATGGCCCATCTTTCCACACCTTTGACAACGGAGTCGATCACACTGGCCAAGATGGTGAAAGTTGCACTTGTTGCATTTTGGATACTTGCCCACATAGTTGCTCGATCCCTGACCATTGTTGTTGCTGTTCTGATTATGTTTGTGAAGCTTCTGGATGAATCAAACTTTCTGGTCTGCTGTTGTTGGTTGTTGTTGGAGTTTGAGGACTTGTTAGTAGTACCATCCACTTTCGCTTATTATCAGTTGAGCCAGATGCAGCGCCCGTTTAGGCAAAGTACCCTGTGCCACTGCTGGTCAGTGAGTTTGTGAGCTAGTCGAATAGCCTGCTGAATAGTGACAGGATCAGCAGCCATACACTAGCTTGGATTTGAGGAGCTAAACCATCGATGTACTTCTCAATCCGTTTGTAAGCCGGGGTCACCATCTGAGGACATAGAGCAGCCACTCGTGTGAACGAGTGTATATTCCTCAATGTCAGAACCAAACCATCTTAAGATTCCAAAAACTCGGTTTCTAGTTTCTGACAACTTCATTTCTGGGGCAGTACTCTTCCTTCATCAGTATCTTGAAATATCCCAAGGCATACCTTAGCAGCATCAAGTCCTAAAGTCTGGACCTGTGAGTTCTACCATGTCAAAGCTGGTCCCTCCAGTGTGCCAGAGGGCGTACTTGACACGACTTCCAGCAGGACAGTTGCACATGGCGACACACTGACTCGAGCTTCTCCAGCCAGCGAAGTAGTGTGACAGCACCATCAGACCATTAAAAGAGTGAGGCTTAAAGTCCATGAACATCTTGAAGGTACAGATAGTTGGACCTGATCAAAAGGACATATATATTGTTTAAGAACCAATATGTGTTACGTAGAAAGATTAACGTGTCCGTGATTCTAGATTACCTCATTGATTCAGATTTTGGTTGTTCTGGTTCTGATTGCGGGCCTGATCATAAGCTACAAGCGCGTCAGCAACACACTCATTGATGATTGCATCCAACTCAGCTTGAGTCATGTTGATGTTCCCTCGTCCACGGTGGCGTCCAGGTCTTCTTCCAGACATGATTCTTCAATTCACAATACACAACAGTCACCAATCGAATAATAATTATTGATAAAATAAGTTGTTTCATGCTAGGGTATGAAAGATTTGTTTGCATATCGATGGTGAGGTTTTATGAGAACCGGGACATCGGCCTCCAAATATAGAAATGAAAATTTGTACTGATTACGACCGTTATCACCGAATAGAGTTACCAGAATTTCCATGCACGACAAATTACATATACGTGTGTACCCGTGATTCTAATTTGCTTTGCATGGTCACCCATGATTCCTCCCATCGAGATACCAGACATTGTCAAGTAAACCGAATGTTATCTGTTCAGATTAGTGAGAATGATAGGGGCATGTTGGAAATAGAAACAAGTACGATAGAGTGAAAAGTAATGTGTGTTGTTCTCCTTGTTTGTCATCGTTAGGTTTGTCGTGTGTGTTAGAAAAGAGGTCGTGTTCCAATCATGGAAATGTTTGATTCAATTCGTTGTTGCTTTCACTCCGCGAGTGAAGGATCAGTGTAAGCGTTGTTTTGTGAGCGAGCGGGATTCTCCGCCCCTCTGTCAGCTGGTAAGACACACATGTCATACCCATAGTGTTATGTTTGCTCAGAGTGTAATGTCAGTACACTAGAAAGTTGTTTGCACAACAGTGGTAACCATGTAAAAGTGTCTGTGCAATACTAGTGTGTGTCTAAGGCTATAGTCTAGATGCATGCAATCCTAGTTCT
>JABSNV010000699.1:0-91898 GCA_024085815.1 Flaveria linearis
CAATAATAATACAAACAAACAAACAAAATACCCAGTGTTTCCCGCTGAAGAGCAGGGTCTGGGAGGGTATTTGGTGGCAAGTCTTTCCTCTATCCTGAGAGATAGAGAGACCGCTTCCGAAGAGACCCTCGACTCGTTAACAAAGGCGTAACCATAACAATCATAATAATCATAATCGTATAATCATAATACATATCATTCAACACATAGGTAACTATCGTATCACATGCAAAGTTAGATAGTGCGCGCATCATAGAAAGCGACATGTAACACCCAAACAGGGGAGATGACGCGGGAGGTTCCGCCACAAATCCCACCCACAAATCCCACTAAAAGTCCTTAATTTTATTCTACTACGCCTACACTCACTCCTATCCTCGATCATATGCTCAGAGAGTGCAAGTCTATCATATCTCGCCTAATAATCTCATCTCAAGTCAACCTAGGTCTACCTCTACTCCTCCTACCCTCTACGCTGATGTTCTCTACTGCTCTAACAGGTGCTGCCATCGTTCTTTCTCTTCACGTGCCCAACCATCTTAGTCTTCCCTCTCGTATTTTATCTGTGATACATGCCACCTCTAGCCTCTGGCGAAAGACGTCGTTTCTGATCCTATCCAATCTTGTGGTCCACACATCCACCTCAGCATTCGCATTTCTACGACCTCTATTTGTCTCTCTTGCGATTTCTTTATAGCCCAACAGTCTGTGCCGTATAGCATAGCTGGGCGTACTGCCATTCTGTATAGTTTTCCCTTTAGTTTTGATGGGAACCTCTTATCACACAGAATCCCTGATGCTGCTCTCCACTTGGGCCATCCTGATTGCACACGGTGGGCTACATCGCTGTGTATCTCTCCGTCTTCCTGTATATACGAGCCAAGGTATTTGAACCTACACGTCCGGGGGACCGCCATGCCCTGTATACTGATTTGGGTGTCCTCTTCGGCCTCACCGCTAAAGTTACAATGCATGTATTCTGTCTTTGAGCGACTTATCGTTAGGCCCCTGCGTTCTAGTGCTGCTCTCCACTGTTCTAATCTCTCGTTAAGCACCGTCTTAGATTCTGATATTAAGACAATATCATCCGCAACAGCATACACCATGGGACTTCTTGTATAGACTTGGTCATCTCGTCCAACACTACTGTGAAGAAGGGCTCAATGCCGATCCTTGGTGTAGTCCCACTTCCACCGGGAAGAAGTCTGTGTCTCCGACAGGTGCTCGTACACACTTTTTGTCCCGTCATACATATCCTGTACTATTTTTGATATACCTCTCTGGTACCCTTCTAAGTCGTAGACTTTTCCAGATGATTCCGCCACACTGTCATAGGCTTTTTCTAGGTCAATGAATACCATATGTAGGTCTCTTTTCTTTTCTCTATATTTCTCCATTATCCTCCTTATGACGTGTATAGCTTCCGTTGAAGCGTCCTGGCATAAATCCAATTGGTTTACCGCTATCTGAGTTTCTCGTCTAATTCTCGTGTCCACATTCTTTCCCATAGTTTCATCGTGTGACTCAATACTTATTCCCCTGTAATTTGCGCAACATTGGACATCTCCTTTTTTCTTATAATGGGTACTATGACAGTGCTTCTCCCACTGCTCTGGCATCTTTTCCTTCTTAAAGATAAGTGTTGATAAGTCCGTTAGCCATTAGGCCCTCATCTCCAGGCACCTCCACACTTCTCGGAATGTTGTCTGGCCCCTGACCGGCTGTCGCGTGCACTAGTCAAATAGTATTTGTATAGTTCCTTAGTACCAAAACTATGTAGCAAATGGTAAGAAGGGTGTCGAATCACAAGGAGTATGTGGTTTGTGTTTAGACTTGAATTGGACTATCGAGTTAATTATGAAGCTTGCTATTTTGTTTATAAAAGTTTATATGTTTACTTGAAATGGTGTTGAAACTTTGTCCAACACAAAGAAATGAACAGAACAAAAAATGGTTACTTGAAAATGATTAATAGAACTTGAGACTTAGAACAATGGTTAACAAAACTAAATTTAATAACAAGGTTTAATAATAAGTTCACCCCCGGTTGATATCATAAAATTATGGTTCTACCAATCCAACTAATTTGCATCAAAGATGTGATTCATGCTAACGAGTTCATCATTACAAGGCTTAGGTGTCAAGAATTGTCAACGTTAGTTACGGACAATATACACTTCATTACACAAGAACATTCAAACTCTACATCTACATAGCACACATGACCAACTCCATTTCTCAAAGACAAATTTCATACTCATTCATGCAATTTGGGAATTCAAGTTAAGATCAAATACTAACATAAATGTTTCAAGCAATCAAATACAAAACACAATGATGCAATTTAGTTTTCAAACGTTAACAAACCATAATCTTACAATATGAAAACCGGGGGAAAACCAAAGAAGTTTAGCCTCATAGTTTTATGTTTATGCACAAGAACAAGATTCAAAAGATATTCATAACAACCAAATACATAACAAGGATCAAATTACCACAATATTCTGTTCTTCAACACAACCAAGAGTATCAACCAAAAGCTTGGCCAAAGAAAATCTTGAATCTCAAATACCCGAATGTGTTTTTGTTCCAAGAGAATGATGATTTTGTTCCAAGAAGATGATATGATAACAATGTTTTCCCATGCTTATAAAACAAAACCAGCCAAAAGTTCCATATATTCCTCCCAAACATCGTCACTTTTCCATCTATTCATCAAAAAGCATCCACTTGTGATTTTAATAAGTGAATCAACTTTCCAGGAAATCACCTCTACCGTAACTTACGGTAGCCACCGTAAGTTACGGTAGCCACAAGTTTTGTACGGTGGAATTTCTGTCATACGGTGGGAAAAATCAAATTTTGGGGTCCACCGTAATTTACGGTGGCCGCCGTAAATTACGGTGAGCCCTGAATATTCTTTGTCTTCTTTTCTTCTTTCCACGTACGTCCACTCCGTTCCGTCATGGTCCGTCCAACACTACGTTTTCTCCGTATTAAGCTCCATAATGTGCCTGAAACAAAAGCAACTTGCAGTTATCTAATTCAAGATAATTACATGATTAAAGAGAGAATGTTACGCGTTTAATCATTATAAAGGGTTGTTCTTTGAACCACCCGTCACATCCCCACACTTAACCGTTGCTTGTCCCAAGCAACATATCAAATCCATTTCAAACAAGCGATCAATACAACTCAAGCATAAACATGTAATACTTTTACTAACCCTTTCGTAATACCCAAAATGATACACCCCTCGCTATGTCTCTCCTCTCGGTGACAAGTAAGCTTTAGGATCTATGAGCTAGACACACAAAAGGCAAATAAGCGGTTGCACAACTATAAACTTGTACTTAGATCGACCGTTCTCTCAGCGATTGCCAAACATGAATGCATATCAAAGGGACTTCAAGGTTGTAACTTGGCTAGGTGTATGGGTAGGAAATGGAATATATATGAGGAAGCGAAGACTTAACCTGGTCTTTCATTACATAATAACATAAACAACTAAATACCAAACCTAATACTATGAACAAAGTACTCAACTTCAATTCCTTTTTTTTTTTCGTAATTTTTTCTTTGCTTTTTCTTTGTTTTTCTCCTCTTTTTTTTTTTTTTTTTTTTTTTTTTTATATTTTTTTATATAAATTTTTTTTATAACAATAAAACAAACACAAAATCTTCATGCAAACATCTAACACAGTATTGAAGATAAATACAATTACTAATCAACTAATAACACTATAAGACCAGGTCAAGGTAGGTAAATTTTTAAGGTAACTAGCTAAGGGGTAACAAATGATAGGCTTTTAGGCACAAAATTGGGTAACTAAATGTCCAAACCCCCGCCATTCTCGCAACCAAGCTCATATATATAATTTATGAGGTCCAACCTCCCAAATCCCACACTCGCACACATCCAAGACGAGGTTACCTAAATGCCCTTATTCCTTACACATTCACATCCAACTTAAAGTCTCAGATCGTATTCAAGCACAAGTTCTAATGTACCCCCCACCTATTGCCACTCTCACAGGAAATGTGTTATTTATCTACAAGTGTGGCTTCAACTCTCACCAAGAATAAAAATGATTAAAGGTTGCCGATGCATCATTTGGATTTAATCCAAGGTGTTCAATTTCTCACAATGTTTTGCTTGAATTTTTTTAAAAAAATTCAAAATTTCTCCCCATCCCCACACTTGAGGTACATTGACCCCAATGTACGGTTTTAAGAAGATTTGATCGCTTCAACGAACCAAACGTTCATAACTCAAACCATGGATTTCTTTTTGATAATTTTTTTTTTTTATTTTTTTTATTTAAAAGAAACACACCACCAACTCTCTCATAGCCCAAAACAAAAGAAAATCACTTAACTCCACCCATCCGTAAACATGACAAACTAACAAATATTCACAAAATATAAAAGAAAGAACACAACCTGACTAATAGTAGCGGGGCTGATAGTGAAGTGATTGAGACTAATAGTAGCGGGGCTGAGGAGGCCCGAAGATAGAAGACATCATGTCATTCCATTCTCCGAAAGCAAACGCGCCGCTACCACTTCCCTCTGATTGCGCTGCTCCCTGTTGTTGACGAGGATCTACCCATTGCGAATGATGGAACGGCGGGGTCGGATACGATACACTACCATCGTAAGGTGGTAGAGACGCATAATCCACCGGAGGTGGATCCACAACCACAGGCCGCCCTGCATGCCAGTCTGCATGCATCCTTCTTGCTTGATCATCTTCATACCGATGATTCACCTCCACCTCATGAGAATAAGCATGTGCACGATTCCATGCTTCCTGTCGGTCAAAATTATGCTTCAAGGCTCGTTCCATACTAGCACTCATCATTGTGTGCTGATCAAACAATGTTCGTTCAGAACCCGACCATGAATCAAAAATGGGTGCCGGAGGACGTTGGTTCTCAATAACTTCCTGCATGGTACCATCGTATGCCCAGTTTGGTGCGTACGATCGTTCCGTGTAATCATAAAAAGCACCACCATGTCCCCCACCTGGACCCCTTTGACCCTCATGCACATCCTCCTCATGAGGCTCATCCGCATAATCCTCATCCCCACTCGGGACTTCATCTCCACTTTCGGGCTCATCCTCTTCTCCCGGAAACAGTTCCCTCGCATCATCCTTCAACACTCTCCATCTCTGACCCTCCGATTTCAACTTGTGATATCTTTCCGACTGCGTGTAAGTCCATCCAGTACCCATCTTCCTAATCTCCAAAGGCTTATGTCTTTTAAATGCACCTTTGTCATCCTCTGTGATTGCCCTGAACTGCTTCAACAGTCCCGTGATAATTCGGCAGTATGGGATGATGTTCCTCCCCACTTTGTTACGGCATATCCAAAGGTGGTTCATGATTAAATACCGTATGGAAATCTGGGCGACCCGTTAAGCAATGAGTAGAGAACTGGTACCTCTGAATACCTAACCTGCTTCCTTGTCTCCTCTTCGAGGAATGACATTCAGAATACAAATGGTCAGCAGCAATTTGGCTTCAATCTTCAGATTCCTCCGGTACAAAACACCACTAAAAGTACCGGGCAAGAATATAGCTGCCAACATGTCATTCCACCTTGGATGTTTTCTGGTTTCAGCAACAAATCATCGAGGCTTGGAATCATGTAATCACGAGCAGGTAAACTGTCATATCTTGCTAATCTTCGTAATGACTCAAATGACATCTCCACCTTTATCCCGTTCACCTCACCCGTTAACTTCATCTGCGATGGCCTATCATATCTGTTGCATTTCAACGTGGCCATCCATTCTTGAATTTCAGTCATAAACAGGTTTTTGTTGTCCCTATCATAGCAACCAAGTGCCGCCTCCCATCCCAAAGCACGAAATCGGGCAAATACATTGAACGGCCCAAACTCAACTTCTCTGACCTCTCGTTCACAGATGAACGCAGCAGCCTTATTTTTTAGCCTGTTCATTCGATCATGAAACAGAACCGGTTGCCACTTTTCCGGTTGATCCTCGAGAGGACCCGATTCCCACTTTGGTTTGTTGCCTTGATCCAAATCCATCATTTCCTCCTCCTCACTTTCACTTTCATTAACCCCACCCAAGTATTGTCTCTTCCTAGGTTGCTCCGGTTCCTTGCCTTTGGAAGAGGAAGAACTTGCTCCGGCTCTATCTTTGGTTCTTACCATCTTTCTGCACATACAAAACAACAACACACTAAACATAATAAGTACAATCCTTCCTCCACAATATCCCCACACTTGCTTGTTACTATGGTTGTAGATGTTAGTAATAATGAATGTGCATATTTGATTCTAACGAAAATTGGGCATGATGCCTCTACAATGTAAAGGTTCCCAAAGTTAAGATTTCCCAAGTTCACAAGTTTCTCATCAAACTTACATCTACCATAACAAGCAAATGCTCATTCCATCATAAATAAAACAAAATAGTCCATAAGAATGATTAAACAACCATGTCATCCAACCATAAACCAAACACAAGTGAATATGTATGAACCAATGAAAAGAACAAAGCATAACCTCAATCTTCACAATGCACCATCAAAAACAATGAAACAAAGTCACATACCTTCAATTGATGATGATAAATTTCGAGAAAGGCAAAAACTTGAACCCCCAAGAAAAATTCGAATTCTAGGGCTTGAGATTCGAACCCGAAAACTTCGTTTTTTCACAATTTGCTTCTCAAAATCAGAATCCACACGAAATTTTAGTCGAGATAGGCCCAAGAATCACGCGATTTGGTTAAAGATTGAAAGCTATGGAAGATTGAAGGTGGTTTGTGAGTGTTATGAGAAGAAGAAGAAAGAAGAATGAGAGTTGGTGAATGGAGTTTTGGAAGAAACCCGTGGGTTTAGAAGAAATCACGTTTTTTTTTTTTTTTTTTTTTTTTTTTTTAGAAAACTGCTGATCGGACGCCAATCCCAGGTCCACCGTAAATTACGGTGGAGACCGTAGCTTACGGTGGCCTGGGCTAAATCCCCACCGTAAGGCAGTAGGTTTATGTCGTAACCAAAACCAAAGGTACCGTAATTTACGGTACCTACCGTAAATTACGGTAGCTTTGGTTTTAAAAATTATATTTTATTTTTTTTTTTTATTTTTTTTTTTTCGTTTTTAACTTCTCAAACTAATTGTTGGAAAAATTGTTAGGAAAAATTTTATTAATCCTGGTAAGACATGAACTATCGATTAAGATAGAAATTACCTACCCCCTCTAAAATCACATGTTGTCCCCAACATGGTCTAAAACTATTCGTTACCAAAACAAAAACCAAAATAACACACATGCACCATTAAAAATATAAATTTAAAAACCAAAAAAAATAAGAACAATTAAAAAATAAATATGTAGGTATATATTGAAAATTTCAAAGACAAATTAACACACATGCACCATAGAAAAAAATAATAAAATAAAAATAAAAATAAAATAAATAAAACAATAAATAGATAAATAAAATAAAAATAATGTATATATATACCTTATACCTATATATATATCACCCCTCCGAACACACGTGTATTGTCCCGAATACACACAAGTCGCACGCGCAATATGATTTTGTGTCTCGGATTTGGCTTGGTAATTCTAAAAAGGCTGAAAAGGTTTATACTAAACTAACCAATGCAAAGCAACAAATATGTACAAGTTACCTCTCGTGGGTTGCCTCCCACGCAGCGCTAAGTTTACCTGTCGTTAGCCGGACTTTGTGGTGCTGTGATCACATCGTTACCTCATCAAGAGTACTCAACAACAAGCACTCGGATTGTTTGTCCGCCCCATTTATGTCATTTGGTTCCAAATATGGTTTGAGGCGGTGTCCATTCACCGTTTGCCGTAAATGGTCATCAAAGTCTTCAATCTCCACGTCTCCAAAGTTGCCCACCCGGATGATCAAATATGGACCAGTCCATTTACTTTTTAGCTTTCCGGGAAATAGCTTTAGACGTGAGTTATACAACCATACCTTTTGTCCGGGCTTGAATTCCTTCAAACGAAGCTTGGCATCATGAACCCGCTTCATCTTGTCCTTGTATGCGGATGCGGTTTCATAGGCTTCGTCCCTTATTTCTTCTAACTCATTCAGCGCCAGTTGTCTTTGTTTACCTGCACACTCATAATTGATATTAACAGTTTTAATTGCCCACAAGGCACGATGAGTTAACTCTACAGGTAAATGACAACCCTTTCCATAGACCAACCGGTAGGGAGTGGTTCCAATAGGCGTCTTGTAAGCGGTACGATACGCCCACAAGGCATCATCTAATTTAGTTGACCAATCCTTACGATCGGGTCGTACCGTTTTTTGCAAAATTTCTTTGATTTGCCTATTAGAAACCTCTACTTGTCCACTTGTTTGTGGATGGTATGGTGTTGCAATCCTATGGTCAACACCATAACGTTTTAGAAGTTTGCCAAAGTTGAAATTTTTAAAATGTGATCCCCCATCGCTTATTATCACGCGAGGGATACCAAATCTTGAAAAAATTTGGTTTGGACAAACTTGCATACCACCTTATGGTCATTGGTCTTGGTGGCGATTGCTTCTATCCATTTAGAGACATAATCGACCGCCACCAAGATATAAAGATTACCAAAAGAGTTTGGAAAAGGGCCCATGAAGTCAATGCCCCAAACATCAAAGATTTCCACCACCAAAATTGGTTGCATAGGCATTTCATCTCTTCTTGTCACACTCCCCATTTGTTGGCATCTTATGCAATTCTTGGCAAATTCATGGGAGTCTTTGAAGATGGTTGGCCAGTAAAAACCACAAGAAAGGACTTTGTGACCCGTCTTTTGTCCACTGAAATGTCCTCCGCATGCCGATTCGTGAAGCATGCTCAACACACATGGGATCTCCTCATCCGGTAGACATCTTCGGATGATTTGGTCGGCTCCAACTTTGAAAAGGTCCGGTTCATCCCAAATGTAATGTTTTGCTTGAGCCTTGAAGTGTTGTTTCTTTCTTCTACTCCATCCTTCCGGCAATGTACCTGTAGCCAAATAGTTTGCAAAATGGGCGTACCAGGGGTTATTGGTGGTGATAGACATGATGTGTTCATCCGGGAATTGTTCATTTATCTCTGGTGTGGTATCTTCTTCCACCGGTTGAATTCTTGACAAGTGATCTGCGACTACATTTTCACTCCCTTTCTTGTCTCGGATCTCAAGATTGAATTCTTGCAATAACAAAATCCAACGAATCAACCTTGGTTTCGCGTCCTTTTTCTCCATGAGGTACCTAACAGCAGAATGGTCAGAATAGACAATAACCTTGCTACCCATATATAGGACCGAAATTTATCTAAAGCATATACCACCGCAAGTAATTCCTTCTCAGTTGTTGTATAATTCAATTGGGCATCTGAGAGGGTTTTACTTGCATAGTATATGGCAACGGGTTTCTTATCAACCCGTTGACCCAAGACAGCCCCAATAGCATAGTCACTTGCATCACACATTATTTCAAAAGGCAATTTCCAATTAGGTGATTGCAAGATTGGAGCTTCAATTATTTTTGCTTCAAAATGTTAAAGGCTTTTACACATTCTTCATTAAACTCAAATGGGGCATCTTTTAACAATAGATTACACAATGGTTTGGTTATGACACTAAATCCCTTTATGAATCTTCTATAAAAACCGGCATGCCCCAAGAATGACCTAATGCCCTTAACATTAGTGGGGTGAGGTAAAGTGGAAATAACCTTCACTTTGGCATGGTCTACCTCTATCCCACGGCTAGACACAACATGACCCAATACTATCCCCTCTTGAACCATGAAAATGGCTCTTTTCCCAACTAAGGACCAAATTGGTTTCAACACATCTTTTTAAAACTTTTTCTAATTGAAGCAAACATAATTCAAAATGTGCCAAAAATTGAGAAATCATCCATGAAGATTTCTAATGACTCCCCCACCATATCTGAAAAGATACTCATCATACACCTTTGAAAGGTGGCAGGGGCATTACATAACCCAAAGGGCATTCGCCTAAATGCAAACGTGCCATAAGGGCAAGTAAATGTAGTCTTTTCTGATCTTCAGGATGAATAGCTATTTGGTTATAACCTGAATAACCATCTAGAAAGCAATAAAATTTCTGACCTGATAGTTTCTCAACAATTTGATCAATGAATGGTAAGGGGAAAATGATCTTTTGAGGTAGCAGCATTCAATTTCCTGTAATCAATACAAATTCTCCACCCGGTTACTGGCCGGGTAGCTACCTCGTTACCTGAGTCATCTTTAACAATTTGGATGCCCGCCTTTTTTGGTACAGTTTGTGTAGGGCTCACCCAAGTACTGTCAGAGATTGCAAAGATGATACCTGCATCTAGCCACTTCAATACCTCCTTCTTGACTACCTCTCTCATGTTCGGGTTCAACCTTCGTTGGGCATCATGTGATGGTTTGACTTCCGGATCCGTGATGATTTTGTGCATAACAATTGAGGGGCTAATTCCTTTTAGATCCGCAATGGTCCATCCAATCGCCTCCTTGTTAGCAATCAACACCTCCATCAACGCACCTTCCTGTTCAATGGATAGATTAGAAGCAATAATAACAGGTAAAGTTTCATTCTTACCAAGGAAAGCATATTTTAAATGCTTTGGTAATTCTTTCAATTCAACTTGTGGTGGTTCTTGCAATGAAGGTTTCAACCCGGTGTCGATCTTCTCGGGTAGTGGCTCCACTTGAACCGACCATGGTGGTCGTTCACTCCTCATGGCAGCACTCATTATCTCCTTTTCTTCCTCCTCTAATTGCTTTTCAGTTTCCACTCTCAACCTGTCAAACATGAAACAATCCTCCATTGTGTTTTCCTCATCAACGACCATGTCGCATAGAGGTATACACTCATCAATAATGTCGGCTATGTAGCATTCATCATTGATAGGAGGGTTAGTCATCCCTGAAAATACATTAAGTCTCAACCTATTGTTACCAAATGTCATGTCAACCGTTCCCGTTTTGCAATTAATTTGAGCATTTGAAGTTGCCAAAAATGGTCGACCTAAGATAACCGTAGGTTGTTTGGTTTGATCTATGGAAACATAATCAAGTACTAAAAAGTCCACCGGATAATAAAAATTCTCAACTTTTACTATCACATCGGTAATTATCCCACGGGAAGCTTGGGTGTTAAATCGGCTAATACCACGGTGGTCTTAGCTTCTTGAAGCGGACCAAAGTCATATTGATCATACAAGCTACCCGGTAAATATACTTACACTAGCACCAAGATCCAAGAGTGCCCTTGTCATTTTGAATTCTCCCACTTGAAGAGATATAATGGGCGCTCCCGGGTCTTGTAGCTTAGGTGGAAGGGCACCCGAAAGAATAGAGCTCACATTTTCAGTCAAATCAAGCTTTTTAGGGAATTTGTGAGCTCTCTTTTGGGTACATAGTTCTTTTAAATACTTAGCATATGAAGGAACTTGTTTGATTGCATCTAAAAGTGGCAAATTAATTTTCACTTGTTTAAAAATTTCCCACATTTCATCTTGTTGTGGACCTCTTTTCTTTACCACTTTTTGTAAGGGTACCTTAAGAGCTTCGGGAAAAGGAACGGTATTACCCTCCACCACCTTTTCCTTAGCCTTAGGAGTTTGTGTAACCTCAACGGGTTTGGTTTTAGATTTTTCAGAAAAATTTTCATTTTGACCCGTTTGGCTACTTTCACCCTCATCGTCACTTTCATCAGTAACATCTTCCACCACCCCTTCAACAAATTGGGGTGGTGGTGGTTTAACACCATTATCAATTATCTTACCACTACGCAAAGTAAGTTTATTAATTGATACCTCGCGTGTGCTTTTAGAATTGAGCCTTGATGTTGTGGATTCACGGTTGTATCACTTGGCAATCTTCCACCGCTTCCCTTAAGTCGGCCCAAATCTTCGGCTAGTTGACCAACTTGTCTTGCGAGAGCTTCATGTGACTTATCTCTTACTTCATTTGCTCTCTTCATCTCCTTGATGTCATTGTTAGATTCTTTCACCATGTTCATAAGAGCATCTACTTTGCATTTAACGAGTCATCTCCACCACCTTGGCTTCCCGATGGTCCACCTTGATTATTGTTGTAATTTCTTTGGAAGTTACCATCCCGATTGTAGCCTTGATTACCTCCTTGATTATAGTTATTCCTTTGGTAGCCACCTTGGTTGTAATTTCCCCCTTGATTGTTCCCTTGGCGGTTTTGATAGCCTTGTCCACCTTGGTTTACCGGTTGAAAGTTTGGGTTCATTTGGTTTGAAGGATTGCCATACCTAAGGTTGGGATGGTTCCTCAAACCTGGATGATAAGTGTTGGAGTTCATGTCAAAAGGCTTCCGGTCTCCATAAACTTGATTCACCTCTTCGGTTCCTTGAGCCATGTTTACTTGACAACTATCGGCTCTATGACCAATGTCCCCACATTCTTCACAAACTGTGAATTGAACCGCATTTACATCTTTCTTCTTCATGCGAGCTAACTCCCTTTCCAATGCGGCTATTCGATCCTTTGCACTTGAGTCAATGTCGGAGGTGGATTTGGAATAGGGTGCTTTGCTTTCCTATCCGCGGATTCTTCGGCTCTTGAGTTCTTACTCATCCTTTCAAGGAACTCCCAATCCTCTTCCTCGGGGTTATTCAACAAGGTTCCATTGCTAGTAGACTTGAGGTACTTCCTTTCTTCTTTTGTCAATCCGTTCACAAAACTCTTCACTAACTCCCAAAGTTCAATTTGGTGATGTGGACATTTTCTTATCAACTCTTTGAAACGAGTAAAAGCTTCATGAAGTGGTTCTCCGGATTGTTGTTGGAATGTCCGGATCTCATCCCTCATTTCATCCGTTTTGGCCATTGAATAGTATTCGTCAAGGAAGACTTGTTGCATTTCTCCCCATGTTCGAATACTATTAGCCGGCAAGGTTAAAAACCATTGCTTTGCCTTGTCCTTCAATGAAAATTGGAACAATCTTAAACGCACCTCATCTGTGAGAAGTTGTGTCCTCCAATTGCGCCACATATGTCGGAGAATTCGGATATGTGTGTGTAAGGCTCCTCCGTTGACATGCCATGAAAATGAGGTAAGATGTTGATGTAGTTAGGCTTGCAATCAAATGAACGCCTTCCCGGAATTGGTGGAACAATAGGAGAGACATTGTCCGATATGATGGGTCGGAACCTACCATTTACACCTTGTGTTCTAGCTCGTTGAGGTTGTTGACGTGGAGGACCATTCACTTCTTGATGCAATGGGTATCTTCTTTGTGGTCCTTGATTAGCTACACCGACAAACTGAGGAATTTGGTTTGGGTTGGCATTCATGTTTGGATTCCTAAATTGGTTTTGTCTATGTTGACGGTTGTAGTTGTAGTTCTCATTCTCCATGTACCCATGGTTCCATTCATCATAATTATCACCTTGGTAGCCATAATCACCATCATACCCTCCTTCATTGTAGAACCCCCCATTGCCTTCATTGTCATACTCATAATCATCACTATCACCCGTGTGATAGGTGTGAACACTCACCCGTTCGGGTGATTGGTAAGATGGAACACTAAATGGCTCATCCTCATGAATAGCATTTCTTAGCTCATCTAAGTTTGGTGGGCCAAAATGACCCATGGGGTTTTGGTTCACATGTTCAAAAAGTGGGTTACTATGGCTATGAGCTTGTCTACGGTTTGGGTTGAGGTTACGGTCATTAGTGGGTGGTGGTGGTGGATTTTGTGGAATGTTGTGTTATGGTGGGGGTCGGTTGTTACTACCTCCCTCCATTTGGTTGGCTCGGTTCCTTCTTGCAAAGCGTTCAATTTCCGGTTCAAACACCAACGGAGAGGTTCTTCCGGATGCTCTAGTATGCATGCACTACCTGTGATCTACACAAATAACACAACCAGCATAACAAGGGAAAAAGAATGATGCAAAAATAACCAAACACTTAAACAGAAAATTACAAACTAGTCAACACAATTCTACACACAAAGCGCACTACTCCCCGGCAACGGCGCCAAAATTTGACCGGCTTGTCGCGTGCACTAGTCAAAGATAGTATTTGTATAGTTCCTTAGTACCAAAACTATGTAGCAAATGGTAAGAAGGGTGTCGAATCACAAGGAGTATGTGGTTTGTGTTTAGACTTGAATTGGACTATCGAGTTAATTATGAAGCTTGCTATTTTGTTTATAAAAGTTTGATATGTTTACTTGAAATGGTGTTGAAACTTTGTCCAACACAAAGAAATGAACAGAACAAAAATGGTTACTTGAAAATGATTAATAGAACTTGAGAACTTAGAACAATGGTTAACAAAACTAAATTTAATAACAAGGTTTAATAATAAGGTTCACCCCCGGTTGATATCATAAAATTATGGTTCTACCAATCCAACTAATTTGCATCAAAGATGTGATTCATGCTAACGAGTTCATCATTACAAGGCTTAGGTGTCAAGAATTGTCAACGTTAGTTACGGACAATAGTACACTTCATTACACAAGAACATTCAAACTCTACATCTACATAGCACACATGACCAACTCCATTTCTCAAAGACAAATTTCATACTCATTCATGCAATTTGGGAATTCAAGTTAAGATCAAAATACTAACATAAATGTTTCAAGCAATCAAATACAAAACACAATGATGCAATTTAGTTTTCAAACGTTAACAAACCATAATCTTACAATATGAAAACCGGGGGAAAACCCAAAGAAGTTTAGCCTCTCATAGTTTTATG
Source organism: Flaveria linearis (assembly GCA_024085815.1). Classification (NCBI taxonomy): domain Eukaryota; kingdom Viridiplantae; phylum Streptophyta; class Magnoliopsida; order Asterales; family Asteraceae; genus Flaveria; species Flaveria linearis. The sequence continues at coordinate 14,771 of JABSNV010000699.1, forward strand.
CACAAGAACAAGATTCAAAAGATAATTCATAACAACCAAATACATAACAAGGATCAAATTACCACAATATTCTGTTCTTCAACACAACCAAGAGTATCAACCAAAAGCTTGGCCAAAGAAAATCTTGAATCTCAAATACCCGAATGTGTTTTTGTTCCAAGAGAATGATGATTTTGTTCCAAGAAGATGATAATGATAACAATGTTTTCCCATGCTTATAAAACAAAACAACCAGCCAAAAGTTCCATATATTCCTCCCAAACATCGTCACTTTTCCATCTATTCATCAAAAAGCATCCACTTGTGATTTTAATAAGTGAATCAACTTTCCAGGAAATCACCTCTACCGTAACTTACGGTAGCCACCGTAAGTTACGGTAGCCACAAGTTTTGTACGGTGGAAAGTTTCTGTCATACGGTGGGAAAAATCAAATTTTGGGGTCCACCGTAATTTACGGTGGCCACCGTAAATTACGGTGGAGCCCTGAATATTCTTTGTCTTCTTTTCTTCTTTCCACGTACGTCCACTCCGTTCCGTCATGGTCCGTCCAACACTACGTTTTCTCCGTATTAAGCTCCATAATGTGCCTGAAACAAAAGCAACTGTAGTTATCTAATTCAAGATAATTACATGATTAAAAGAGAGAATGTTACGCGTTTAATCATTATAAAGGGTTGTTCTTTGAACCACCCGTCACACACCGCCTTAGCCCTTCCCATTTTCCTCAAAGCTCTCCTAACTTCATCGACTGTGATGCTTCTACAATAACACTTGTTTTGTTGCGTCGTTTGAGTTGTTTCATCGATCTCGTTGTTGATTACTGTTCGTCATGTTGGAAAGGTTATCGAAGTAAGTTTTCCATCTCCCCTTGATGTCTTTCTCCCTCACCAAGACCTTACCATCCGCGTCCTTTATAAACTTCACCATTGTCAAGTCCTGTCTTCTACGTTCCCTTGCCTTGGCAATCTTAAACATTTCATGTTCACCCTCTTTCGTCTCTAGCCGCTTATACATCCTCTCGTATGCTGTGTTCTTTGCCTCTGACACAGACTTTTTCGCCTCTCGTTTAGCCTCTTTGTATTTATCTTTTAGCTCTACCCGTTCTTCCTCATTATTACAGCGTAAAAGCTCTCTAAAACTTTGTTGTTTAATTCTTATCTTCTCCTGTACATTTTCGTTCCACCACCAGGATTCCTTATGACCGAGTGTCCTATCTGTTGTGGTCCCAAGCGTTTCTTTAGCTGCTTGAATGATTGTAGTTGCCATCGCCTCCCACTTTTGGTTGGCGTCTTCCTGTGGCCCGCTCAGGTTCATTGGTATGATTTTCTCTCTAAAGATGGTAATCTTTTCGTCTTGAGTTGTCCCCATCTGATCGTAGGTCTACTTCTCTTAGTTGGTTGGACAATTGCTTTCTTCATTCGTATAATAATAATAATAATAATAATAATAATAATAATAATAATAATAATAATAATAATAATAATAATAATAATAATAATAATAATAATAATAATATAATAATAATAATAATAATAATAATAATGATAATAATAATGATAATAATAATAATAATAATAATAATAATAATAATAATAATAATAATAATAATAATAATAATAATAATAATAATAATAATAATAATATAACAGAGAAATTTAACAGAGAAATTTAACAGAGAAATTTAACAGAAGTGTATATAGAGGTTATTTTTTTCATTCAGCAGAGTCAGTCAGATACATAATCAAACAGCCAAGTTTCAGTCAGATGCAGACTCAGTCAGAACTTCTTACCGGGTCAGCTTCTGACCCAGTCAGATCTTACTCAGTCAGCGCAATCAAACAGCCCCTAAGTATGCTTGTTTGTTTATAATGTTTTTGATAATTGCGTTTACTAAACAGTAGCCTAGGAATAATGGTTCGTGGCCCATTGGGCTTTTGAAGCATATTGCGGTTTATGTTTAAGTTTATTTAATTTTTTTTCCTATATGGTTTAATATTTTAAAATTTATTGAGACAATGGAACATATATGAATTACGGTAACTAATAAGTGCATTTATTTCAATTTCTTGAAGTGTGACGAAATAGTGAAAAAAAGAAAACATAATAATCAATTTTTATTATTGTTACACTTCAATCAGATTAGAAAAAAATATTATATAGTCACCAAAATTCATATGCATTTTATTTACTCATTCAATTTAATAAATTTAAACATTTATAAAAAAATCACATATGATTTGACTAGTTGGTAAAACTTTAGTGTTTAGAAGGATAAGAAAACTAATTTTAATGTAACATTTGAAACTTTTTAATGTTATGTAAACTTAACCCTTTATTATTAATTTCCGTTTCAATTATAGTATTGCAACTACAAATCCAAAGATGCACATTGACACAAAATATGCATAACATGCTTTTACTTTAGGCATTGAAACTCATACAGCAAATGAAAATATATAGTAAATGAAACAATCAAGGGCTTCTTATCTAGTTACTAAACATATTATGAACGTTTAGAGCCATGGGGAATCATATATAGGTATAGCCACAGTCTTAACTTGAAGGTAATGTTCAAGAGCCTCAAAACCTTGTTCTCTTCCGAACCCACTCATTTATACCCTCCATGAGGCGCATCGCGATCAAGGGCTAGGTAACAGTTGATCCACACAGCACCCGCTCGAATAGATCTTGAAACCGTGTTTGCAATGTCAATGTTTTTAGTCATCACTCCTGACGCGAGTCCGTATTTTGTGGCATTTGCTCTCTTGATCACTTCTTCAACGGTCCTATATTTGTCATCTTTTCGGTTAGTTGAGCAACACTAAAACATCTCACATTAAATGATTCTCAATGTAGTTTATATATAAGCAAAGGGTGCTACTGGTTCGGGTTTTGGTTGCTTCTTTGAGAAAAAAAATCAGTTTCAATGAGTTAAAAATAAACTAAAAACGAAAAATGGATTATGTAATGGAAAAACCCGATTTTAACGAGGGATGCTCGTTCGTTTGGGTTTTGCGTTCCTTGGTTTTGTAATGAGATAAATGTGCGAATTTGGTTTTCTCAGTTTGAACTGAAATTTTCAAATTCGAATAACTAAATTGGTTTTGTTTTAAACGGTTTGAATCGTTTTAATTTTAGTCTAATGGTTTTGTCACAGAATATTGGACAATTCTGATGTAAAACATCTTATGGGCTTTTAAGCTATTGTTCGGTTAGGGCTGGACTTTCTATGCTTTCCGCCCATATTGGTATCGTTAGGCTTATTAGGTAAATTTTGGGCCCACATATAGCCCAATATATACAATTGTATACGAGATATAAGTGTTGTTTAGAGCCTTTTAATGGTCATTAAAATGCTAACTTTTAATAATTCATAACCTTTTAATGATTAAAAAAATAGTTAAGATGTAATGGTTAAATGTAACATCTTAATGGTTACATATTAACTAGTTACCTCTTAACCATTAAGAGGTTATGACCATTAAAAAGTAACATTTTAATAATCACCTTAAAGTCTATAAAACAGCCCTGTAGTTCTAGATCAATCTTAAAGGGGTTTGTAAATTAAAACACTAGGAAATACAAGTAGCACATTAAACTTATATGTTCACACTAAATCTTATATAAATATATATATATATATATATATATATATATATATATATATATATATATATATATATGTATATATATATCAATATAAGATTATATTACACTCACAGATGCATCAAAATACAGTTTAGCGATAAATACATATAATAAGAACACCAAAACATCTATTGATAACGAAAAGAACGAAATGCAGAAAGACATACTTGAATTTGAGTATCGAGATTACCGGGCCAAATATTTCTTCCCTCGCTATGCTCATATCATCCTTAAAACCAGACAAGAAAACTAAGGTGAGAAATGCGTGATCAGTTGGGTTTGATTCACTCAAAATACAACTAGTTCAGAACTTGTAACGTCCGATAACAAACAGATTTCTTTTAAAAATAAAATGTTTTGTGTCATTATTGATCATTTGATAAGTATCATTCCTAGCTTTTTGTTTTTACCCGTTTAACATGTACTTGTAGATGTATTAACAGAATTAGATCGTACCGTAACATTTGTGAAAATAGTTGGTTCGATGTAGTATCCTTTCTTTCCAAATGGCCTTCCGCCGGTTACCAAAGTCGCACCTTCCTTTTTGCCTTTCTCAATGAACGAGAGCACTTTCGTGTATTGTTGTTTGTTGTTCTACTCGAGGAACGAATTAACACATATAGTATGGATCTATTAAGATTTAAAAAGCGACAACTAGTTGTACCTGCGGTCCATGTTGAGTAGCGAGATCAAAAGGATCACCCTTCGCCCAACTTTCACCGCTACTTCCAATTTCTTAACGAAAACATCATGGATTCCTTCTTGAACAAAAACACGAGAACCCGCTACACACATTTCACCCTGTATGTAACGGGTTAGAATAATAAAGATGTCGATTTTAACCCATTTAACTGCAAATTGGTTCTTTCAAAACACATTCTAAAAATAACAAATTAAACTAAAAAGAATAGTCTCCAAAAATCTATTTTCATTATATACAAACTTTTAAACAAATTAATTCAAAAAATACACTATTTGTAACCATATTTAATGTTATAATAATTTTTGGATTGAAAAACATTAGACACAATTTGTCATATAAAAATCGGACCGTTACTTTTTAACTCGACCCATTTTAACGTGTTATAACACGTACGTATTCTACAACATTTGTTTACAACAAAGTGCATTTGGTATAAGTACCTATATATAGAAAAAATAAGAAGCTTTAGGTAGTACCTTGTTTATTAGATTTCCGACAACAGCAAGTTCTACTGCTTTATCAACATCTGCATCGTCGAAAACAATGAAAGGCGATTTTCCACCGAGTTCGAGGAATACAGGCTTCAGATTGCTTGATGCTGATGCTTGCATTATGGTACGACCAACTTCTATGGATCCCGTAAATGTTACCTAGATTGATCACACATCGTTAAACGGCCTAAAGTATATATCAAGTTGTTGATCGATGTTTATTTCGGTTTGAAAAATAAAAATCACCGCATCGATGTCCATATGAGAGCTAATGGCAGCACCAGCAGTTCCTCCAAACCCGTTAACTACGTTAATCACCCCATCAGGAACACCAGCCTTACATTTCATGAAACATGTTAGGAGCGTTTTAGTCACAAATTAGTTAAATGGACATTTTAGTCGCACAAAATGGCCGAATATTGATCGGTAACAAAAACATTTACAAGCAACTAAACGTCGCAAATTGACATTAGCGTCTAATGGCGAGCGTTTTGACGCTAAACATCACTCGTAGTAGTTATAGTCTTTTATTCAGTACCATAGTTTTGCAAGATGAAAATAACGAACTTATAGCATTCATAGTGGAATCCCTAAAAATATGCGAGTGTGTATCATATATTATATGGAATGCTTTTGATTGATTATGAGTGAATAAGAGAGAAAATTTTACTTTTAATCGGTATATTTGGAGAATCACTGTTCAATCCATATAAATTTTTAATATTTTTAAAATTGTTTGTGAGTGGAGAAGAGAAAAAAAGGTAATGATAAGAGTATAAAAAGTATTATTTAATTGAAAAACGGAGAGAAAATAAAATGATTTTTAATATAATTATATAAATAAAGATGAGAAATCTACTGTAAATGCTTACATGATACATCGAATTTCATGGATTGATGATAACGCATATGGAAACTCACATACTCGTGTTAAAATCACAACTTACAAGTTTCGACAGGTAGGCTAAAAAGAGAGACGAAAGAGGCGTTTGTTCAGCAGGCTTGACGACCATGGTGCAGCCTGCGGCTAAAGCTGGTGCGACCTTGGTGGCGAACATGTATGCAGGGACATTCCAAGCAATGATATGTCCAACGACACCAATGGGTTCGCGTAACGTGTAAGCTTGAATATTACTAGACATTTTAAGTGTGGCTCCACGGATTTTATCAGCTGCACCAGCAAAGTAACGAAACGTTTCCCCTGACGCTGGGATTTCAATGTACCTCGCGTGGCCGAACAATTTTCCGCCATTGATCACTTCTAAAGTCGCTAACTCGTCAACATTTTCCTCGATCAAATCTGCAAATTTCAGCATGATCTTTCTTCGTGCCTGATAAATTTGGACCAAATTAGTTACTTATTTAAGAGTTTAATATTAGTTATTTAGTTTAGTTAAGAGAAAATCGGAGGAAAAAAAAACGGTCAACCATCGTAAATAAATTAGTCATTGATATTTTTTCTATTTAAATTAAAACTTTGATCGCAACATATCATTACAACCAACGAAAACATGTCACAAGTTTATGCCAAGAAATGTACTTTTGCACCAGAAGGTCATATATTTGTGTCATAGGGCGTAAACAATCATATTACATCGCGTTTAATGGTATGGTGGGAAGACATGTCTCGTTGACGTAAAAGACGTCTTGTCGGTGTGAAATTATCATCACTTGTTGTTTAGCCATTATTTTTTTATAATTGGGAAGTCAAAATGATAATCCAAAAACTAAAGAAAAATCAAGTCTATTTTGTTTAATAAAAATGGTCAACCGAGCTATTTTCGTGACAGCTTTAGCATCAAAACAGATTAAGATACAATATAACGTTCAATCAATCCTTCTTTAAAATAATAAAATGTACCTCGCCAGACAAGCGAGGCCAGGGTCCATTATCGAAAGCTTCACGAGCAGCCTTGACTGCCAAATCAACGTCCTCCTCTCTCCCTTCGGCCACCATCGCTAACACTTCCTCTGTTGCTGGATCTATGGTCTCGAATGTGCTTCCTAATCATTTTGAAATTGTGCACACACGTTATGTACCATTTAATAAAAAAGTTAACAACACACCGTTTACTAATAAAACCCACCCATTGTCTATTCTATGAACTAGAAGTTGCATTAATTTGATGGGTATAAAGACTAGGTGTTACTGGGCTAAAAGGTCATTAGTATTTATTTAAATTTAATTATTATTATGTTTTAGATAGTAAAAGATATTAAAAGAAACCTGAAATGGAGTCAACAAATTCCCCATTGATGAAGAGCTTCGTGAACTTGATCTCATGAGTGGAAGGTTTGAAATTCATCTTTAACCCTTCTCTTAATATTCAGAAGGGGTGATTTTTTTTTCTTTTTGAAATATTACAACAAGCTATTTAAAATTTATAGGCCATTATTGGAATTTTAATTGGTAGCCATATTGAGAAAAATTGTTGGTTTTCTGTTCACATTTTTATGGGAGAATGGAGGAGGGTAAAAGAGTGGGAGAGAGAGACTCATTAGCAATGCATTTATCCGTTATGTTTCCTATTTATATTTAGCATTTAGTTTTAGTTTTAGGGTTTTGTATTAAAGTTTATTACTAGGTGGATGCTCGTGTATTATACAGGTCAAGTAAAAAACTAAAATAGTTAGCTAAGAAGTAAAAAGTAAAAAATATTTTTTAAAGTTTTAAGTAATTAATATAATTATAATATTGAAAAAGAAAAGAAACGAAAAAAATCTAAACCACCTTCCCTATAACCAAATTAAAGTTATTTTATACTTGAAACCGATCAATTACGAAAATCTAAAATTAGAAATATTGGTTATAGATTGGAGTCGTAGCCTCAAGAGCACCTCAAGTCCTCAATGCTTAAATCAGCATAATTTCAATACTTAAATCAGTATCAATTCAACCATGATATAGCATAAATGTAAACTTCAAGAGCACCCAACTTGTATAGAAAGAGTTTTCTTCATATTTGAATCTATTTATATTTATTTGAGCTTATCAAGATTGGACCCCCTTTTTATTAGTCCTAAACTATTGAATTTAGAAAGAGATGTGTTTTTATAAGGATTAAGACCCCTTTTTTAGCAGGCCTCAAACAAGACTTACTAACGAATGCATTTTTGTTGCAACTTGGATATAAGCTTGAAAATGCTAGATCCAATAACAAGACCCATCCCAGACTCGAATTTAGTATCAGGGTTACTCACCATTTTGCCTCACTACGGAGAATCTAGGTCTATCATTGAATGTCTTAAAATTCCTTTGGCTTACATTTGTTATTGTTATAATTTGATTAAACCTACACTCTACATTCACATTCACATTCACATGTGACATGTATATGTTTAGATCTTTTGAAAGACTGTTGCATTTGGAGATCAAAGAGATTCAATTAACGCTTATATAATCTAAACACCACCATGTTGTTGATACGCTCATAGCCAAGGAGAATTATGAACCGGAGTGACAACGGTTTTAACTTGAAGATACTTATATAACGCCTCCATTCCAAAGTCTCTTCCGAACCCGCTCATCTTGTAGCCTCCATAAGGGGAGTCTGCGTCGAACGCCAAATAACAATTTATCCAAATGATGCCCGCTCGAATGATCTAGAAACAGTGTTTGCTATGTTTAAGTCCTTGGTCGCGATCCCTGCAGCTAAACCATATTGTGTTGAATTCGCTCTGGTGATCGCCTCCTCAATAGTCCTATAAAAATGAAACATAATAGAAAAAATATTAATCATTTATAACTATGTATTTAGGGCCATTTAATTTTAGCTTACTTGAACTTAATGACACACATAACAGGGCCAAAAATTTCATCGGTGGCGATAAGCATGTCATCCTGTAAACATTAAAAAAAAAAGAATGCAGAAGTTAATATGAGTAAAGTTATGCACATTTTGAACCGCGACTTAAGTTAGTTTACCTTAACATCGGTGAAGATTGTTGGCTCGATGTAATATCCCTTCTCCCCACTAGGCTTTCCCCCGGTTAGCAATGTAGCACCCTGTCTTTTTCCGTGTTCAATGTACGAAAGTATTTTCTCGTATTGTGCCTTATCAGCCTTTAAATATTAGTGTTAGTGATGCGAGAAGTAGTAACATAACATTTTGAAATATACATTGCATGAGATGGAATAATTAGTTACTTGAGGTCCTTGAATTGTTGAAGGGTCAAAGGGATCACCAATGGTCAGCCCTTTTGAGTTTCTAACAATCTTGGTCACAAACTCGTCGTATATTCCTTCCTGAACAAAGATCCGCGAGCTACACACGCAATATTCACCCTAAGAAGTGACAATTTAACCGGATGAAATTGGAAGCACAAGTAGAAATTAACTCTAATCAAAATTGTCTAGTTATTTTGTTTTAGCTTTAACAATTACCTTTAAATATGTTAAATTTTAAAATAATGAAGAAGGTCAAAAGTCTTTGTTTAATGGATAAAATCCACCAACTCATTTTAAACAAATATTTTAATTTTGTAAAGTAATTTATAAAGTAATGGACACAAAATATATCAGGTAAACTATTCATTTTACCCAGAGACCAGTCTTGATCTACCATATAGCCCAAACCCATCAAATCTTATAACCCAACCCAGTTGTAAGGGTGTTTATCGAATTGAATCGAGTTAATCGATTTCGAATCGGATTCGAAATTATCAAACTTCGCATTTGATTTGTATTCGAAAAAACTCGAATTTGAATATATTCGATTTGTATATAATACACAAATTTAATCGAATAATATTTTCAAAACTTATTCAAAAAATCTAATCCCAAATAAGTTAAAAAGTCAAATTCTGTTTTGCTCGTTGATATTTGATAAAAATACCATTTTCCAAGTTTACATTCAAAACTTTTATAAGTTGTTTTTGTTTCTATACTAAGTTTATCATTCGTTTCAATTCCAATCCGGTTAATGAAGTTTTTAGACTAAAATTAAAACAACTTATAAAACTTTTGAAAAGTAATTAATATTTTTATTCTTTAAAAATAAAATAATTATTTTTATCAACCTTTAAAAAATAAAATTGAAATTAACTCTAAGCTAAAAAACAAACAAACAAACATACCCAGTGTCTCCCGCTGAAGAGCAGGGTCTGGGAGGGGTATATGGTGGCAAGTCTTTCCTCTATCTAGAAAGATAGAGAGACCGCTTCCGAAGAGACCCCCGACAACTCTAAGCTAAAAGATAACGTTTAAAATTTAAAGAAAACACCATTTAACCCAAACCCGTGTCAACGCATAACCCAACCCGTTTAACCCAAATCCGTCTCAACTTATAACCCAACCTTTTATTTGTCAAAATCAAACAAACTAAAACAGTAGAGTTCAAAAATATCAAAAAATATTCAAATACCTTGTTAACAAAAGCACCCATAAGAGCAAGATTAACAGCCGAATCAACATCAACATCATCAAAGATTATAAGAGGGGATTTGCCTCCGAGCTCAAGAGATACCGATTTCAAATTGCTCGTGGCGGCCGCTTGCATTATCACCCGGCCCACTTCAGTCGACCCCGTGAAACTCACACAGTCGATATCCATATGAGAACCTATGGCAGCTCCAGCCGTAGGCCCATATCCGGTTACCACATTAATCACCCCATCAGGAACACCCGCCTAATTCACAATCAGATTAGATCATAAGTAATCAAAAAGTAACAATATAATAGTAAGTTAATAACCATCATATGATGAACTATATCTAAAAGTTGTTTAAATAGTCATACCACTTTAGCTAAATGGGCACAATACAACGCAGAAAGTGGCGACTGCTCTGCTGGTTTGACCACCATGGTGCAACCAGCGGCCATTGCAGGTCCGACTTTCATAAGGAACATTCCGGCCGGGAAGTTCCACGGGATAATATGCCCAACGACACCAATGGGTTCGTATAACGTGTACCCTTGCAATTGATTCGCCATTTTCAACGTCTTTCCATGGATTTTATCCGCTGCACCAGCGTAATATCGGAGTACACTGGCTGCAAAGGGAATTTCTCTGGTTTTCCCGTTGGTGAGCACCTTACCGACATCAATGGAGTCCAAAGCTGCTATTTCTTCAATGTTTTGATCTACTAATTCAACGAATTTCATCATAATCCTTCCTCTCTCCTGTTGTTACACAAATTATACTCATGAATTAGTAGATATAAGTTTGATTTCATAAATCTGCAAATCAAACATAACGAATATCATGTGCTTTGATCAGCCAAATCAACAATCGAATTTCGCTCAGATTTGAGTGTCTCTGTTTATTTGATTCAGTTTTCATATAACAAACACAAAATCAAACATGTTCGTACTAACATCAAATCATCAATACATCATCATCATCATCTAGAATCAGTCATGTGTTAAGGCAAAACAACCAAATCGACTGGTGTTAGTAGGCAGTTTAGGTCAGATTTGAGTTTATATGTTTATCTAATTCAGTTTTCATATAACAAACACAAAATCATTCGTGTTCGTATTAACATCAATACATCATCATCATCTAGAATCAGTCATGTGTTAAGCGCCAATCGATGTAAAGTATACTACATGAAGACGAACAGTTGCTGTATAAACATCAGATTTGAGTGTCTCTGTTTTACTGTTTATCTAATTCAGTTTTCATATAATAACAAACAAAAATCATTCAAGTTCGTATTAACATCAATGCATCGTCAACAATTCAACATCATCATCATCTAGAATCGATCATGTTTTAAGGCGAAATCGATACACATTATAACCGATGAAGACGAAGCGATACTGTAATTCATACCGCACCAGACATACGAGGCCAAGGGCCATGATCGAAGGCAGCACGAGCAGCGTTAACAGCCAATTCAACATCATCCTTATCTCCTTCAGCAATATCCGCTATCTTCTCTTCAGTTCTCGGATCAATCGTCTCGAATGTTCTTCCTATTCGATCAAAAACTCATACAAATAAATAACGACACAACGATTGATATGATAACACTGAAATCAAAATCTACAATCGTACCTGAAACAGAATCGACGAATCCTCCATTGATGAACAGTTTTGTGAACTTTATGTTGGGGATTTGATCGAAGAGATGGAGTTGCTGTTGGTATTGGTGTTGGTGTGATTATCAGCCATAATGTTCGGTTGTGTGAGCAGATGAAGTGTGTTCTAATGGGTGCCATGATGGTGGATATGATGTTATTTTATATGGGTTGGGGTTTGTCTGGTGAAGATTCCATTTGCCGTTCGATCATTATACCGATTTTGATCGATTTTGTCGATAAACCATTTGGTATATTGAAATGTGGGACAATGTATCGTGAAAAATGTATTTTTAGCTTTTCTCGTTAACTTTAGTATGTGATGATATTATCGTATACCTCACATGCCTGTTTCATTTAGACTTTAGAAATGTGAGTCTGAGAGAGATAGTGCGCGCGAATGCGTGACGAAAAGAGAGATGGAGTAAGGTTTGTGACCACAAATTTCTACAGATGGAAGGATGGTGAATATGTGAGAGAGAAAGGAGAGAAAATAATAGTTTCGTGAAGGAAAAGCGGTCAGATGATCAATGATGCATTTCGTGATGTCAGTCGCCCTCCTTCGTGCGGATGTTTTTAGACCGGAAGATTAATTAATTGTTAAACCCCGTTCAACATTTATTTGGAAAACAAAATCTATGAGTTCGTTGGTGTATAAAGTTGCGTGTAAAACGTACGTAGCATCCAGAACATGACACGTCTATTTTAGGGGGTGACGTATTTTGTAATGATTCCTTCATTCATATTTTTTATAATTTATAAAAAAATTAAAAGGTACTATTTAAATTTACTTATCTTTTTTTAAAATCTCTAACATCCTATTCCTCATTCTATTTATATCTTAATTAAATAATACTTATTTATTTGTTTTTAATATTATTTATCTTTCTCTTCACTTACATCTGCTTATATAGAATATAAAAAAAAGATATGTGGATTGATGTTTTTCTCTAAAATTATGAGGATGATATACAAAAATGGAGAATACACTGAAATTTTAGAATGAGGATGGTGAACGAGTTGTGAATTCCAACTTAAAAAATAAATCTAGTTTACAATTTTGGACATGCATGTATTTCTTATCATTTGTGTGTCACAAATATAACATACGAAATCCTCCTATTCTAATAAAAAGAATTTAGAAGAGACAAATGTTAACATCATATTTCTCCTCATCAATTTTTTTCGTTTCTCTATGCTATTTAATAATCATATTAATTATTAATAATATTATTTAATTTTTTAAATTAAAATAGTTTTTTAATAAATTAAGAAAGAGGTCTTTTTACTAATGATATTTCTAAGGAAATAATTTTTCATAAGATTAGAAAATTTTTTAAAACATCAAACCTTTTCTAAAATAAAAATATTTTATAAATGGTGTTTTTAAAAAATAAAATTTTTATAAACAAAAAATAATTAAAATTAAGAGTTATAATAAGAATGTTTAAGTATGATATTTTTTAAACGTATTAAAATAAAAATTTTATTTTTATTTATTATAAGAAAGATTTCAATCATATTTTATTTTAGAAATGTCGATTTATAATTAATAATTTTCATTCTATTTAATATTTTTTAACTCGTGTAATATACGGATTTACTAAATCCGGTTTACTAAAGCTAGTGTATTAATATATAATCACTCAAGACATGTACGTGGTCACGTGGAGATATAAAATGTAAATTTTAGAGAGAAGCTTCTTCATGTGTTTAATATTTTAAACTTTTTAAAATAGATAAATATACTAAATTATATATACATATTAATCCCTTTGGTCGGTGGCTACAGTGCCACCGTACCAACAAAACCGTAATCCCCAAACCCAAAGAAGATGATGAAGCGATTACAAAGCTCCGAGAGGTTGAACGACGGTTGTTTGCCGGTGGTGGTGAGTTGAGCGGTGGTGGTAGGTGCGGACGACGGTGGTAGCGACAGTGGTACGGCGATCTGTGGCTCGCGTTAGGGTAGCGGTAGGGTTAGTTCCGGCCGGCGGTGAGGGTGGTTCACGGTGCGGTTGGCGGTGGCGGTGGTCGTCGGGGTGAAATTCCCTTAGGGGTGTATCTTAAGGTCAAAGAATGTTGCAATTCAGGCTCTGCAACATTTGAATCGAGGATGAGCATGGATGATGAAGAAGGAGGGCCAAGGTTGAGCAAGAGATTCTCAGACAAAACAGCCGATGGAGAAGTCGATTACAATACCAAATCTGGAACCGCTTGGTCTCACTCCTACCTTAATCAGAAGCCATGCCACCCTCTCTCCTACCCTAATCAACGCTGCAAGTGGATCGCCGAACAAACCCACGCCCAGCGAGAACTGTCACACCCTCAAATTCCGGGTCTGGAATCTATCACGAAGGGGGTGAACAAACAGGATCGAACACAGTAGTTACACATGAGATGTAAATATCTATATGATGGATTTTAGATAATCATTACAATAATATTCAGAGTAATATTATGCGTAGCGGAAATAAATATAGATTGTTTCATGACAACATGTCTTATTCATATTTCAGATAATAATCAATAGGTATCTTGAGCTCTTATATGATCCTACGTGCATGTCCATAAGCTCCTAGTAGATACCTGAAAATACATGTAAATCAAGTGTCAACACAGGGTTGGTGAGTTCATAGGTAAGTAAAACATACTGATAAATCATCAATTATCATCAATTAGGATTTACTGTAAAAGTGTGAGTTTAATTTACTCACCGGTATATGAATAGCCTGTCGGAACCCTTTTTAATAAGGTGAACCCGCTATCCCACATACCCACTACGTACAAGCCCGACGAATCCTTCACATAGGATTGTCCATGTATCATAGTTTAATATCCTTTCCATGTGTATATTATGTTATTTATAGTAATTTCAAATCAGAGGGAGCAAATCCTCCTTTACATTTATCCTCATATGGGTTGTAAATGGAACTATAATGGCAAACTTAATATAGTGCACATCTGCCTTCTCACACTAGAACAAGTCATCCCGAATGACAATAAGATCTTTATGCATCTTGGTAAGGACCACATGTCCAAACCTTTATGGGGGTAAGTCACTCCCCGATAGTACTATCCAAAAGATCCCTGCTAGTTTATAGTCCAGTTTACAGAGAAGGATTTTCATAGTAACCATATGTAATCATAAATGTGATCAAATTATTATTTAACATAATACACAAAAATAATTTGTAATTTCAATTACAACATGTATTCCAGTCCCAAAATATTTAAATGGTTAAAAAAAAGGGAATAGTTATGAACTCACCTCGGTCCTTGTGTGGTGTTGACAAGCTAGTAAATTCCTGCTAAGGAATTATAATTAACAGATACAAATCCAAAACCTAAATAAGTTAGATCTTGAACCTGGTGTTCGATTGATCTAGGTTTTGGTTTCTTAGGATTTGTTATAAACATATAACTAAATCATTTAATTATCTTTGTTAATTCTTTAATAATTAAAGATTTATATTTCATAAAATTTGATTAGTTTAATAATGATTTTAACATATCATTATATTCTAAATAATTATAAACTTTATTTAACTATGCAAATTTATATTTAATTTTGTAAGATTTTATAAATAGACACAAATTATCTAGACATTATATTTATATGATAATGTTATTTTAATTGGACATATAATTAATAAATAATAACATATTACATGGTAAAACATAATATAATTTATCAAATTATTAATTATGTTCAATAATTAATAATCATAATAGATTATGTTCAACAAATAATATAAATTATCTAATTATTAATTATGTTATCCATATGTACAAATAATATAATGTTCAATAATAAGTTAAATTGTTATTTAGTATTTATTTGTATAAAAATAATTATTCATAACCTTTGTATATAATATTTATAAAAATTATTAAGGAGTTTTTAATTAAATAAATTTAAAAAAATTACTTAGATGCTTTTAAAATAAAGGAAAGTTTTTAAAACTTATTTTATAATTTTTGGGAATTTTGTATATTTTTAAAAGCTGCAAAAAGGTTTTTAAAAAAAAGTGAGGTTGCACGGGTCGAACCCGTGACCTCAAGGATGCAATTGTGAGTCGGGGACCGGTGAACCAAAGGCCTAAGCCGCACAAGAACCCGGTTCCATTTAATTATAAACACAACCGAAATCAATAAGAACCCTAATTCGATTAACTCAAAATCAAACCCCAATTTGATGTTGTAATCGATTGAATCCATGGGGCTTTTGTTCCCCTGATAAAAAACGAGTTTGTAGGTGGCTTCAATTACCTATTTCGATGCGCGAGATGTAATGCTCGGTTAGTTGCAGGTCGCGGCCGCAGGGGGTGATTAAATCGATATGTTTGTATGTTTTTAGCTCAAATGGAAGTCGATGGAAGTTTTTAAATAATCAGAAGATCGTTAGTGCGCAATCAATTTCGATTATTATTGTGATTCAGTGCGTGTTCGTAGTGGTGTCGGTCAAAAGTGATTTGTGGACCATTAATCGCAATTCCCGGTTGCTTTTCCTTAAATTAAGTTCACGTGATTGTTGCATTTTGTCCCACATTCGATTTGGTGCATTGTGGGGTCAAAACCGCAGCTTAAAGCCGGGTTTTTGGTCTCGCCGGAGCCGCTCCGGTGACCGGCCGGAGGATCGCCGGGAAAACGCGAGAGGGGAGAGAGAAAGCAGTTGGAAATTTTAATATTTACACAATGGCCCCCTGCAATTTCGATTGTTATTATTTTATGTCTTAAAGTTTTAAATTCAAGTTTCAGGAATGACACAAACACCCTGAACTTTATTATTAATATTATTATTTATTATAATTATTGCCATTATTATTATTGTTATCATTATTATTATTATTAACAATATTATTATTGTTATTGTTATTTTTATTATTTTTATTGTTATTTATATTTTTATTTTTAATAATATTATTATTAAATACTAATAAAAATATAAAAACAAATTTGTATAATCACACCAATACTAGATTTGTATATATATAAATCATAAAATTTCCGAGTTGTCACAAGAACGTCGAGCCGAAGAAGTCGCACGAGAGGTACGTTTCTCAGCTTAATCGCCTGTGGATTATTGCAATTGATCGTTTTTCGATTTCCCCAATTATCCGTCGTTTGTTGAGTCGCTTCTAGTGTGCTAAACCTTTTGATTGTTTGATTGTGTTGTTGTTTTTTTTTGTTTTTTTTTGCAGTATGCTCAGGAACAGGAGTTTTTTCGCCAGGCGGCTCTTGTGTCGAAGAAAGAAAAGGAAAAAGTGAGGTTCGGCATTTTTTTTGTTTTTATTTGTTTTTTTGAGTAATTGGGAACTTGAAGTTTGGTAAATTCGTTGGTTTGGGTTTGTGGTGTTGTAATGAGGAGAAATTAGTGTTTAGCTAACACTTTGGTGTTAAGAAATTTTTGATTTTGTGGTTACCAAATACATGGGTATGGTTTGACATTAAGATTGAAATGTATTTGAAGCTTTTTGTTCAAATGTGATTAGTAAAGTTTGTATCACTAGCAGCAGAATTTGAAGAATGGTAGTGTTGTAGTTCTCTTAAAACCATACTACTTTTGCATTTGAAAATTGTGTACTTAACAAGGTAAAACTTCTCTTTTATTGCAACATAGGGAGTGCAAGTTGTAAATATGTATATATTATATCCAAATATACCATAGTTGTAAAAGCACAAGGCGCAACAAGGCGCGTAGGGGTGAGCATTGGGCCTAGGCATTTCGATCTCATAAACTTGCCCCAGAGAAACTGACCAACAACATAAGCCCCCCAACGTGAGTTTTTCATTTTGATTTGCTACCCCGTCGTGATTGAATGCAAGGTGCTTAAAAACTAAGTCTTATTTAATAGTTTACCTGGCTAGGAGGTTGTTATTTGCTTCACCAGTTTACCTGGCTAGGAGTTGTTTTTATGACTGAAATCATTGTCAAAGGTACTACTTCTTATGAATTTCTCATAAACTTAGATCTTGATGTACAGGTTCTGTGTGGTTTGCATCAGAAATGAAGGCTTTGAGTGATGATTGTGAACAGTCTATGACATTCCTTCCTGGGCATATATATTCTAGCAAAACCGGTATGCATAATTTCACCTTTTAATCAAGCAATCTATTATCTTTTTGGATTGGAGAGACTGTTTATATGTGGACTTAAGTTGTATGGTTTTTAATAGTATATTACTGGTGCTTTTTCAAATTAAGATGTGTTTAATGATCTTAAGTCGTGTAAGGCCCCGTTCCCGGGCACCTCACAGTTGGTCGTCATCACCCATAAAACATACATTAATATAACTTAATAAAAACCATGCAGCGGAAACTTTGAATTTACTATAGATGCTTTTGCAAAGTAATACAACACTCATTACAAAATATCGTTTGTTTGCATTACAATACAA
Organism: Flaveria linearis; assembly: GCA_024085815.1. Classification (NCBI taxonomy): domain Eukaryota; kingdom Viridiplantae; phylum Streptophyta; class Magnoliopsida; order Asterales; family Asteraceae; genus Flaveria; species Flaveria linearis. The sequence goes on from JABSNV010000699.1 coordinate 33,039, forward strand.
AAACATTAACAAAAGAATGCCATCCCAAAAGAGCTGAGTAGCCGCCTCGTGCCATCCTCAGCAACACTACCTGCCAACTGGAAAACACATAAAAGTCAGCGTTGCTGAGTGAGTTCTAGTTTTATAATAAAACATACTTTTACTTATTTAAAAGTATCCTTTCATGCATGCGTTCATACATCATACGTACACAGAGATAATATTCGTTATTATCTTCATCATTCGTTATACATCGTTATCTTTAACTTCTCGTATGGATTCTGTCAGGCTTTACCCACTTCATAGCACTTGGCTATGATTACTGTGGTCGAATGACAAGAATCCCGTTCATACTTACTTGCACATTGAAAGGTGAATTGTACCAATACCATATGCTACACCCCGATCGTCATTAGCTACCGGGCCGAAGTCAACATATGATCAACAAACGTATGCCACGGTACTAGAGGTAAGCGGTAGAGGTACCATGACCATGGTCAATCACAGAGAAGGACCAATCGCGTTATTCAATGCTTGCAAGACATAATTCGTTCGTTCATTAATGCATGTATTCATCATCATTCTTCTTTTCGTTCATTCGTTAATACATGCATTAATCATCATGTTCCTCTTTCATTATCTTTCACTTTACGTTCCATCTTCTTTATCATTAATCTTTCACTTTATTAATGATAATAACTCTTGATCATGATCATTCCACATAGAAACATTCAGTATTATTATTAATAAGCATATTAAAATAATAATACAAATAATATTATAAATAATATTATTCTTACTCTTAATAATGTCCCTAATCATAATATTAATTATAATATTAAGAAAAGGATATTATTACATTCAAACATCATCATTCACATTCAATAACGTCCTAGTCAACATTCAGGTGAAACCCTACTGCACAAACTCCAAGGGAAATATGTTAAAAAGTCTAAGTATTTTGGGCGTATGAGCCCTGTTCTAGGCGTTTCACCACTGTCGGACTCATCAGCTACACTTAGAAAAATTTCAGGGTCTGGGCGTTTGAGCACTGCTGGGCGTATGACCCCTGTTGGTCGTTTTAGCCCTGTTGGTCGTACCATCCCATACTTAGAAAATATTTTCTGGTCATACGACCAGAATTCAGACTTTTCACCTTTTTACTTAGTTTTCAGACTCATGGGTACTGTGGGACTCATGAGTCCTGTTTGGGACTTATAAGTCCCCATACTTAGCAAATTTTCAGACTTATGAGTCTGGTCGTTTTAGAACTATTGGACACATTACCTGCTTAGACTCATGACCATACTTAGAATATTTCTAAGGCATGTCCCTGGGCGTATAAGCACTATTAGACTCATTAGTTTGTACTTAGTTATTCTAAGTCCAAATTTCAGACACATTACTACTATTTGGCTTGTTAGACGTATTAGTAACCCATTCATGAGTCTAACTCATATTCCAAAACCCAAACATCAGGATGCCTAGTTCTAATCATATACACATGATTCTAGGCATGAACCTATCATAAACATAAACATACATACATTCATATCATACGAGTATTATACCCAAACTTATAAAAACATACTTACATGTATTTTCCAGCCCTAAAACATTTAAAACAGGTAAAAAGAGGTCTAGAAACTCACCTTAGTTTGTCTTCGGGTTTTGATATCCCTTCCTTGAACTTCTCCGTTGTTTCTAACACCTAAAACACATACACACATACCACCGAACACATTTATAAGCACACATACGGTTCTAGAATCATCTAAAACTTCAAGAACTCGAGATTTCTTACCAAAAACTTCTAGTTTTCAGATTACTCTTCAAAAATCCCGAGAATTCTCTGCTTTTGTGCTTTCTCTCTCTAAAAATATCAAATGATAGGAAATGCAGGCAACATGGGCGGCCATGCCTCTCTTTTTGTACAAAATAAATATAATCTTTGCCCATTTGGCACTTTTGGCCCCTCCTCTTTAGTTGACTTTTTATTTCCTTTCCTTTTCTTTCTTTTTCTTTTATTCTTTCATTCCTTGCTAAAAATACGGGTGTTACAAGTCCACCCCCCTTATATAGGTTTGTCCCCGAAACCTGTTATTCCTCAAACAGTTGTGAGTAGTGCTGTTTCATTTCTTCTTCAGTCTCCCACGTAGACTCGGATCCCTTCCTGTGCTTCCACTGTACACGCACAAGAGGAACCACTTTATTCCTCAACCTCTTCTCCTTACGATCAATGATTGCCACTGGTTGCTCGACGTAGTTGAGCCGCTCATCCACCTCGATATCCTCCAGTGGTACAACCATGTCTTCATCAGCTAAGCACTTTCTCAGATGAGATACATGGAATGTGGGATGAATTCCACTTAACTCATCCGGCAGCTCAAGTCGATAGGCCACCTCTCCTACTCGTGCGATAATTCGGAAAGGTCCTATATATCTCGGGCTTAGCTTACCTCGTTTCCTGAACCTAATAATTCCCTTCCAAGGTGAGACCTTCAACATGACTCGGTCACCAACCTTGAACTCTATTGGTCTTCGCCTCTTGTCAGCATACAACTTTTGCCTATCTTTCGCCGCCTTCATGAAGGCCTTGATCTTTTCCAACTTCTCAGTCGTAGCTTCGACCACCTCAACACCTCCTAACTCTTTCTGCCCAATGTCTCCCCAGCATACGGGCGTCCTACATCTCCTACCGTATAACATCTCGTAAGGTGGCATGCCAATGCTGTCATGATAACTGTTCTTGTACGAGAATTCTGCTAACGGCAGGTGGTCGTCCCAACTTCCTCCAAAATCGATCACGCACGCCGAAGCATGTCCTCGAGTGTTTGGATCGTCCTCTCAGACTGACCGTCTGTCTGAGGGTGATATGATGTACTAATGTGTAGTCTCGTCCCCATTGCATCGTGAAATCTCTTCCAAAACTTAGAGGTAAACGGGTGTCGCGATCAGACACAATAGACACCGGTACACCATGACGAGCTACAATTTCTTTGATGAACAGATCCGCCAATCTTTCAGATGAGTACGTTTCGCGGATCGGTAGGAAGTGGGCACTCTTTGTCAAGCGGTCAACTATCACCCATATGGCATCATACCCTTTTGGGGTACGTGGTAACTTCGTAATGAAGTCCATGGTGATGTGTTCCCACTTCCACTTGGGTATATCCAACAGTTGGATCTTCCCGTAGGGCTTCTGGTGTTCCGCCTTCACTTGTAAGCAAGTCAGGCACTTACTTACGTACTCCACTACGTCGCGTTTCATACCCGGCCACCAGTAATCCTTCTTCATATCGTGATACATTTTGGTAGCACCGGGGTGAATGGAGTATCGGGTCTTATGGGCCTCGTCCATAATTTTACCACGTAGATTCCCGTATCGAGGAATCCACATTCGCCCAAATCGGGTCTTAACACCAAGAGTGTTCTCACCCAATTCCGTAGCTAGGCCTCTCATCCTTTCGGAGTTAAGACGATCTTCTTTCAATGCCTCGTCTTGGAACTCCTTAACCTGTGTCATCACATCGGGGGTCATGATCAGCTGATAAGCCTTCACCCGAATCGGCTCAGGCCTTCCTTTTCGGCTAAGGGCATCGGCCACCACGTTGGCCTTGCCGGATGGTAATGGATTTCGCAATCATAATCCTTTATTAGTTCCAACCATCGCCTCTGCCTCATGCTCAGATCTTTCTGCTCGAAGAAGTACTTCAAGCTTTTGTGGTCGGTGAAGATTGTGCACTTCGTCCCGTATAGATAGTGCCGCCAAATCTTCAACGCGAAAACCACCGCAGCTAATTCTAGATCGTGTGTGGGATAGTTGACTTCGTGGATCTTCAGTTGTCGAGATGCATATGCGATCACCCTTCCACGTTGCATCAACACGCAACCTAGCCGGAATAAGATGCATCTGAATAGACCGCTAAGTCTTCATTCCCCTCGGGCAAAGTCAAAACAGGAGCTTGTGTTAGTCTTGCCTTCAACTCCTCAAAAGCCGTCTCCTGCTCTCGACCCCACACGAATTTCACGTCCTTACGAGTCAATTTTGTCAAAGGTGAGGCTATCTTTGAAAAGTCTTGAATAAATCTCCTATAATAGCCCGCCAATCCCAAGAAGCTACGAATCTCGGATGGCGTCTTTGGTGATTTCCATTGCATCACAGCCTCAACCTTTGCTGGGTCCACCATGATTCCCTCTGCATTTACCACGTGACCCAGAAATTGCACCTCGCGTAGCCAGAAAGCACATTTGGAGAACTTAGCATACAGTTTCTCCCTTCTCAAAGTCTCCAATACTTCCCGAATGTGACCGGCATGCTCTTCTTCGCTCCTCGAATAAATCAGGATATCATCGATGAACACAATCACTGATTTATCTAACATTGGCCGACACACTCGGTTCATCAAGTCCATAAAAGCAGCTGGCGCGTTAGTTAGACCAAATGACATAACGAGAAACTCATAGTGTCCATATCGCGTACGAAAAGCTGTTTTAGGAATGTCCTGCTCCTTCACCTTCAACTGGTGGTAGCCAGATCGAAGATCTATCCTCGAGAACCAACTGGCACCCTGGAGCTGGTCGAACAAGTCATCGATCCTCGGTAACGGATACCGATTCTTTATGGTCAACTTGTTCAATTCACGGTAGTCGATACACATTCTCATGCTACCGTCCTTCTTTTCACAAATAAGACCGGGGCACCCCAAGGAGAGATACTCGGTCTAATGAAGCCCTTGTCAAGCAACTCCTGCAGTTGCTCCATCAACTCCTTCATCTCCGTAGGAGCTAATCGATACGGTGCCTTAGCGACAGGTTGGGCACCGGGTATTAAGTCAATTTGAAATTCGATTTCACGGTCAGGTGGCAACCCCGATAAGTCTTCCGGGAACACATCTGGAAACTCACACACAACCGGAACATCGGATAGTTGTGGTGTTGGTGTTTCCACATCCTTCATATAACATAGGTAGGCGTTGCACCACGCCTCATGCACTTCCCCGCCACCGCCATCGAAATCACCTTCGGAATCATCGTTACCCGATCACCGTATATTGTCACCAGTCCCGTCAGATGCCGTCAATCTAATCATCTTCTTTCGACATACGATATTCGCTTCATAGGTTGCCAACCAATCCATCCCTAGTACTACATCGAATCCACCTAGGGGCATCACATGTAATCTAGCAGCAAACCTATGACCTTCTAATTCTATGGTACAGTCCTCTATCACATCAGTAACTCTAGTAGACTTACCAATAGCAGTTTCTACATAAAAAGGCTCACTAATGCATTTACTACTAACAGGCAATTTAGCACAGAAAGTAGCAGAAATGAAACTCCTACTAGCACCAGAATCAAATAACACAGAAGCAAGAGTTTGATTTACTAGAAACGTACCTGACACAACGTCGGGGTCCGTCCTAGCCTCTTCCTGCGTCATAGTGAAAGCCCTGGCGCTTGCTCTCGGACCTTCACTTCCCGTCTTCTTTACCCCTGAAGCCTCAGCCCTCGGCTTCTTACAGTCCCTGCTCATATGACCGCCTTCCCCACAGTTAAAACACTTGCCCATCCGGCAATCCTTTTATATATGTCCCGTCTTCCCACACTTAAAGCAGATGTTGGATCCCCATTTGCACTCCCCTGAGTGCTCCCTTCCACACTTACCACACTTCCTCACCCCAGCTCCGTCACGACCACACGGTGATCATCCGCCCTCGCCTTCTTGTTACTCGTCGAAGTATCACCCCGACCAAATCTCTTCCCCTGCCAGTTCTTCTCTCCACTTCCCCTCTTGCTACCCTCAGCCTTTACCAACGCAGCCTGTTCATCGAATAACCTTCCCGCCAAATCCACTGCCGACCTGAAAGTGCTTGGTCGGGCAGAAATCAAGTGCCAACGAATTTCAGCTGGCAACCCCTGAATATACCGGTTGATCTTTCGAGACACCGGCGTCACCTGCTCCGGCACCAACAGCGCCAACTCGTTAAACTTGGTGGTGTATTGTTGGTGGGTCATCGTCCCCGCCTCCAACTGCAGGAACTCTCTCTCAACTCTATCCATTTCCCGACGAGGACTAAATTCCTCAATCACCAGCCTTTTTAACTCAGCCCACTTCATCTTCCCTATAGCCCTGCTACCCTCGGCTTGGACTATATTGTTCCACCAGCACAAAGCCGACCCTGTGAAAGAGTTGGTAGCAAACTTCACCTTCTTGTCCTCCTGGCAATCACTAATATCGTGGACAGCTTCCATTTCCATCACCCATTGGTGTGCATCAGTAGCAGTACCAGAACCATCAAAAGTTGGGGGCTTGCACCTCATGAATGCCCCGTAGTTACAACCTCGGGCTGTCTCCCGTAACTGCTCTTCTTCCTCTTCCTCTTCATCATCGGATAATACTATTTCTGCTTCTGTCTGTTGCTGTCTACCTGAGGACCGATTCCTCCCTCGTCTCTCATCATTACGTACTGCCTTTATCACTTCGGTCACTACAGACGGTAAGATCGTCTGCATGACCTGATGTATTTCCTCCACCACTGCCTCTTTTACCGAGGCTCTCAAATTCGCGCTTTCGTCTGCCTCCTCCTGATGAGGAGTCTCATTTTCCTCATGAACTACTTTCTCTGTCCTAAGTCTTCCTCGCGTGTTACGCGGTTCATCACCACGTCCACCGCCACGGGAAGCTTTAGATGATCTACCACCGACCATCTTCTATCACACTGAAAGATTTAAACACCAACACGGTCATTCAAGGAAATAGCTCAGTTTATGTCAAGTATAGTAAGTCCCTAATTACAGTGGCCAGTTGTGATTAGCCACTTACTCTACTCTTCGTACCCCGAGCATTACCTGTCCTGACTACATTAGTATCTAAGTCTAACAGTACACATAAACACATATCATGCGCACGAAATCATGATTAACTTTAATAAAAATACCTTATGGCACGTAACTACTCAGATGGCATTCTCTTCCTTTCTGTCCCATTTTCAGTTTAAGTTTAGGTTTATTTTAAAATTTTACCCATTTCACTTAAACTTTGGCTCTGATACCAACTTGTAAGGCCCCGTTCCCGGGCACCTCACAGTTGGTCGTCATCACCCATAAAACATACATTTAATATAACTTAATAAAAACCATGCAGCGGAAACTTTGAATTTACTATAATGCTTTTGCAAAGTAATACAACACTCATTACAAAATATCGTTTGTTTGCATTACAATACAAAAACATTAACAAAAGAATGCCATCCCAAAAGAGCTGAGTAGCTGCCTCGTGCCATCCTCAGCAACACTACTACCAACTGGAAAACACATAAAAGTCAGCGTTGCTGAGTGAGTTCTAGTTTTATAATAAAACATACTTTTACTTATTTAAAAGTATCCTTTCATGCATGCGTTCATACATCATACGTACACAGAGATATTATTCGTTATTATCTTCATCATTCGTTATACATCGTTATCTTTAACTTCTCGTATGGATTCTGTAGGCTTTACCCACTTCATAGCACTTGGCTATGATTACTGTGGTCGAATGACAAGAATCCCGTTCATACTTACTTGCACATTGAAAGGTGAATTGTACCAATACCATATGCTACACCCCGATCGTTATTAGCTACCGGGCCGAAGTCAACATATGAACAACAAAACGTATGCCACGGTACTAGAGGTAAGCGGTAGAGGTACCATGACCATGGTCAATCACAGAGAATGACCAATCGCGTTATTCAATGCTTGCAAGACATAATTCGTTCGTTCATTAATGCATGTATTCATCATCATTCTTCTTTTCGTTCATTCGTTAATACATGCATTCATCATCATGTTCCTCTTTCATTATCTTTCACTTTACGTTCCATTCTTCTTTATCATTAATCTTTCACTTTATTAATGATAATAACTCTTGATCATGATCATTCCACATAGAAACATTCAGTATTATTATTAATAAGCATATTAAAATAATAATACAAATAATATTATAAATAATATTATTCTTACTCTTAATAATGTCCCTAATCATAATATTAATTATAATATTAAGAAAAGGATATTATTACATTCAAACATCATCATTCACATTCAATAACGTCCTAGTCAACATTCAGGTGAAACCCTACTGCACAAACTCCAAGGGAAATATGTTAAAAAGTCTAAGTATTTTGGGCGTATGAGCCCTGTTCTAGGCGTTTCACCACTGTCGGACTCATCAGCTACACTTAGAAAAAATTTCAGGGTCTGGGCGTTTGAGCACTGCTGGGCGTATGACCCCTGTTGGTCGTTTTAGCCCTGTTGGTCGTACCATCCCATACTTAGAAAATATTTTCTGGTCATACGACCAGAATTCAGACTTTTCACCTTTTTACTTAGTTTTCAGACTCATTGGTACTGTGGAACTCATGAGTCCTGTTGGGGAATTATAAGTCCCCATACTTAGCAAATTTTCAGACTTATGAGTCTGGTCGTTTTAGAACTATTGGACACATTACCTGCTTAGACTCATGACCATACTTAGAATATTTCCAAGGCATGTCCCTGGGCGTATAAGCACTATTAGACTCATTAGTTTGTACTTAGTTATTCTAAGTCCAAATTTCAGACACATTACTACTATTTGGCTTGTTAGACGTATTAGTAACCCATTCATGAGTCTAACTCATATTCCAAAACCCAAACATCAGGATGCCTAGTTCTAATCATATACACATGATTCTAGGCATGAACCTATCATAAACATAAACATACATACATTCATATCATACGGGTATTATACCCAAACTTATAAAAACATACTTACATGTATTTTCCAGCCCAAAACATTTAAAACAGGTAAAAAGGGTCTAGAAACTCACCTTAGTTTGTCTTCGGGTTTTGATATCCCTTCCTTGAACTTCTCGTTGTTTCTAACACCTAAAACACACACACACATACCACCGAACACATTTATAAGCACACATACGGTTCTAGAATCATCTAAAACTTCAAGAACTCGAGATTTCTTACCAAAAACTTCTAGTTTTCAGATTACTCTTCAAAAATCCCGAGAATTCTCTGCTTTTGTGCTTTCTCTCTCTAAAAATATCAAATGATAGGAAATGCAGGCAACATGGGCGGCCATGCCTCCCTTTTTGTACAAAATAAATATAATCTTTGCCCATTTGGCACTTTTGGCCCCTCCTCTTTAGTTGACTTTTTATTTCCTTTCCTTTCTTTCTTTTTTCTTTTATTCTTTCATTCCTTGCTAAAAATACGGGTGTTACAAGTCATTTAAGTTAATCGCCCACTGGAGTGCACTGTAGAAGAAATATGTAAGGGATGATATTTAGACCTGGAAAAGTACAATTGGTTTCTAGAGAAGTGATTATTATCTTTTTGTTCCCTTTTAACTTAATTAGATACTCATATTTCACAAAACATCTTACCCATTCTTAACAAAAAAAATCATTCTTGGCCATTTTGTCATTTAGTTCTTTATAATTCCAAAATCGCCAAACACTTAAAAGATCTGATTGTCTAAAAAAATTCTTTTCTACAATTTAGATTTTTTTATCTTTTACTTTATTGATAGACGAAGTGGTGCCCTGCTCCCGGCTGTGACTGTGCCATTGAGTTTGATCTTGGAAGCGGAAGCTATGATGTAACGTGCCATTGCTCATACAACTTTTGTTGGAATGTGAGTATTATCATTTATGACTTTTTTTACTTAGTTTATGAATGAATAAAATAGGTTATGTTCTTGCTTCGTAGATGGCAAGGTTTTTAGTTCACAGCTATCATTGTAGTGTATAGAAGAAGCTCATCACCCCGTGGACTGTGAAACCGTGGCCAAGTGGATAATGAAAAACAGTACAGAGTCTGAAAATATGAATTGGTAAATGTTACACATGTTAAATGTTATATTAAATTTTTAGAATGTTTTGTTGATGTTTGTGTGATGGATTCAGGATTCTAGCTAATTCTAAGCCTTGTCCAAAGTGTAAACGTCCAATTGAGAAAAACCAAGGCTGTATGCACATGACTTGCAATACCCCATGCAAATATGAGTTTTGCTGGTAAGATGTAATTTTTTTTAATATTGTTTTGACTGAGGTATTTATGTATCTTAGATATTACCTATAAGTGAAAAAATGGACGGGCTTTAAACATAGGAATAGTACCAAAGCTTTAAACACCTTTAAAATCATATGTTAACAGATTATTGAAACCACAACCAAAGCTTAGGTGCACTACCTAAAATAGGAATAGTACCAAAACTTTGCTCAATCATTAGTCATGTAAAGAAAGCGACATATTCCGAACCATATTTTAATTTAAGAAAATGAAACATTTTACCAAATTCAATTGGTGTAACTTTGAAATCCATTTTTTTTAAACCAAGGTAGATTATATTTATCTCTAAGAATATATGTTAAACATGTAAATCCGGCTAAAGTCTCATAAAGTCAAATTTAAATATAAGTGTACTGTTAATGTATAGAAAATGTTATATTCTTTGTTATAACACTAAAATTATTAAAGTGTACTTCTATTGTACAGTTTTTAAGTGTACTTTTATAAAACTAAAATTATAATTGTAAAAAAAAGTTGTTATAGAAAGGGTATGTAAAAAAAATTAAATATAACGTCTCAATCCAACTCAGGGGCTGTTTGGCAACATCTGATTGAATAAGTGCTGAATGAATAAGTGAGTCTGAACCAGTAAGAGGTCTGAACCAGTAAGAGGTCTGAACCAGTAAGAGATCTGAACGAATAATTGTGTTGGTTGTAAAAATGAAAGTTTTTAAAATAAATAATAATAATAATAATAATAATAATAATAATAATAATAAATATCTTATTTATCTCCTCCAACTGAATGGTTGTGATTTGCACACACAGAGAGTTACAATACCATAAAACCATCACCATCTCCATCTTCCTCTGCTATCTGCAACAATGGCCATCTGCAAACAATAATCTCTCTCTCGATCTCAAACCACAAACACAAACACCACCGCCATCTCAAACCACAAACCCTCACTTTCGTCTCTCTCTCTCAATCTGCTAGGGTTTGAGGATCGACCGCCACCATCATCATCATCCACCACCACCATCATCATCGACAACCAAACACCACAATCATCATCATCATCCACCGCCGCCACCGCAAGCACCACCGCCACCGCAAGCACCACCGCCGACCACCCTCTCCTCTTGGTTCTCGCCGACCACCGCCGCAAGCACCACCGCAAACATCCAGGTGCTTCACGTCTGACCGCGGGTCAGATTTGGTTTGAGGTCTGACCGGGTAGGAGCTTCGGTCAGACCTCTTCTTCGGTAGGAGGCAACCAACCAAACAGCCAGGTCTGACCGAGTCAGACGTTCACATCTGACCGGGTCTGGTCAGACCCAAACAAACAGGGTCTCAATCTGATTTCAGCCGTATCAAAACAATTATCCTCCTTACCTCTTATTTAATCTATAAACTTATCCGTTTTGCCACGTGTTTAATCACCTATTCATACATCCTTTGTAATTCATAAGCGACACTAATTTGATTAAATACGATGATCATAATAAGTTAGCATGTAATTTAGGCATGAATATCTTCTTGTATATAGAGATCTTTTATTGTTAACATAATAGCTACCAAATATCTAATTAGTTAAAATGGCTAACTCACTCTCTAATTTTACTTTTAAACATACACATTTTTCTATCATCAGGGACAGACACCTTCTCAACATACCTTAATACCATTAAGTAACATGTATTTTAATATAAATCTTATTAAGGGTGAGGTTATTTTATAAAGTGTATTTTTGCTACAAAGTATAAGAAGACACAATTAAACTAAAAAAGTCACAAAAAAATTATATCTCACAATCTAAATCGAAATTCAAAAAGTATTTCGGAGTCTCGGTTCCTCTCGTCATCCTCTTTCAAAGTATAAAATAAAATAAAATTTCATTGTGTCTTTATATGACACAATGACGTCATTGTGTCTTTCATAAATGACACAATAAAAAACATTAATTTTTTATTCTTTTATTTTTGTTTATTTTTTGTCTTAGTGAGGACGGATAGGGGAACAAAAGCTCGGAATTACTTTTTAAAATTCGATGTTGATTGTGAGATATGATTTTTTTATAACTTATTTTGACTCTGTTTTTTTACAGTTTATAACAAAAATGTATTTTATATTTAAAATCTTTCATCTTATTAATTAGTACTCAGTACTCACTCTGACACCTGATTAGTACTTCTGAACTTTAAGTGGGCCACCACAACATCAATCTGATAGAATGTTTTTATAAGGTTTGGCCAATCAATGAGCTGTGTATGACTCATGTTTCTCAATTTGTTCTAAAGCCTTCTTAACTTTACTTACCCAACTTTCTTTTCTTGAACTTTCACAACTTCTAAAACATGTGTTGCCAGAGTTTTCATCATTCTGGTGTGCTGAACCTTATGAAGACAAGGTGGTACATATCTCAACCACCAAGACCCGCGGCTTCAGAGGACCGCAGCAGAGGCGGTCATGAACCGCAACAGACCATGAAGCAGTGTTTGTGCTCTCCAACTAACCATCCTGGTTCGTTTCGCTGCAGGAACCACCATGACGAATATGTTTGGGGTGGCCGTGTGGTTCGAGTTGCCATGAGACCATGATTCAATCAATCGGAAAATGAACCCATTACCACGGGGCGATGGAGGAATAAGTTTGGTTTATTTTTGGTATGTCGTATGATGTGTTCTGAATCACATGGTATATTGGTATGTCTAGTCTAATGACTTTTGAGGCTGTGAACTTTAAGCTTAAGTTGAATTATATGATCATATCATTTTCATGTTATATGTAGTCATTAATTTATCGTTTAACCTAGCTTTTTCTTTAATGTTTATAAATTATATTTAGGATTTAAGTTGTATAAAAATCTAACCAATGTCACAATTTTTTTTTTTGTTTCAACTTTGACATGTTGAAATGATGAGATAACAATAGTTGATATGCATGTCAGTAACTTTGACCATGTTGATTTTTTTATCTATAACTTGACCGTTTTAACCTTTTTTAAACGTCATAGGTTGATGATTTAGTTAAAATCAATCTTTTGAAAGATGGATCAAAGATAGCATTCTTTTAATGAAAGTTGCCTATTATGTTTTAACTAATTTCAACACCTAAGCAGCATATGATTCCCATTATAGTAGGATTCGTATGTTCACTCTTAACATGTTTTAAACGAGAAAATCACAAATATGATTATTTATTTTATATATATACATGTCACCTGGATTACTATACCACAAAAATATATTTTTAAAGCCGCGAGTCTTGTTGTCATTGAGATTAGCCTCTTTACCTTTTAGGTTGAGGAAAATGTTTGTCTCTATCTCATCTTCTTCAGACTATATCAATAGTTGTACTATAAGTAAATTCTACTGGATACGTCTGTCTGTGCATATAAAGACACATAGTTAGTGTCAATGTAAGATATATATGTTTTAATTTACTACTAGCTAGTCATAAAAATCCCTAAAAGAACTCAAGAATGTAGTTTAACTTGTGAATCTTCATAATCGTCTTCGAGTGCACAAAACTTGAAAGATCTTTTTAAGTTTGTGATCGCGTGGATGCGTAAAATGAATTGCATATTGTATTGAGTGTGGTCTTAGATGATAACGAGTCAGCATGGAATCGGCAATTCGGCATATTAGATAAAGACATTGGTCCTGGTTGACGATTTAATGAGTCAGCCTGGAATAATATTATTCATACTTGACTAAGACTTAACTTGTTCTTAGTCCCCACTTCTATTTGCTTCTATATTCAAACGATTATCAACTTTCATTTTTCTTCTTTATGCTTTAAAAAACTATAGCAACCAAAAGATTTGGGTTTAATTAAGATAACCTGCAATTTTGCAACACCACTTGCTAAAAGCAATTACAATTATGTGAGGTCAATTGATATCATTTAAATTTACATTCTTGTTAATTTGCAAATAAAAGTATGCCTCAAATTAAAGGTGTAAAGTGCGTGTTTAGTTTGAGGTTATCTATGCTCGAGGTTGGTTTGTTTAGGTTTAAAGAGCTCGAGCTTGGTGTGCTTCGATTGAGGCTTCAAGTTGTACATGCGAAGCTCGAGCTTCACATATGGGAGATATTTTAAACTCGAGTTCAGCTCAATGTTTTGCTTATTAATCGGTTTAATTTTATTTATAACTTATATAATTATATTTCTATTAAAATATAATCAAAATTTTAACGTGATACATATTATTTAGTTATTTTTTATATCATTATACATGTAATTACTTTTATTATGTAAAATAGACTTGTCATAATGATGATGGTAGTTACACAATCAAAGCTTTAGCCAGATAGAAACCTCGAATCTATATTGAAAACTTTACCTGTAAAAAAACGCAAATTAGAAGCTTATATTCGAAGAGAGGCAGTTGATGTCGTGCGGTCTCAATTAGCAAAATGGAGAGTTCTTTGGTGATGGTGGTGTTGTGATGGTGAGCAATATATAGGAGGTGGTCGTGTGCGATGAGGGAGAGAAGAGACGAGAGGGAGAGTAGATCGATCAGGGGGAGAAACGCCGATTTGCGGTGGTTACTCAGACGTCGTTGGCTTCACGTGATAGGGGTTGTACTTTTATCCAACTGTAGGTAGGGTCAGTGGCGGAGCTTGACCACTCCCGAAGGGGGGGCGGGGGCGAAATTAATTTTATTAGATTAAATGTTGGACTAAAAAACCATTTTGGGACTTTTAGATTAAAATAATTATTTTATCAAACCTTAATGACTAAATTTAGTAATTTACTTAAAAAATATTTTTACAATTGTAAACTAAACTTGAGAGCATCTACATCTCATTCCTCATCCATATCTGTATAATTACGTTAATATAACTAATTTTATCCCTTCTTTTTAATTAAATATTATTTTTGTTATATATTTATCATTATTTTTTCTCTGCTCTACTCACAACTTTTAAATATATTAAAAAATTATAAGAGTGCACATTATTTACCCAAAATATACAAATAAAAAGTAAAATATTTTTTCTCCACGCATAACCACTTGTAATCATTTCTTATAATATAAACACATTTATAAATAAATAAAAATTAGATATAAATGCTATAATTAAGTTTTCTGGAAGAGAAGGAGAAGCATCATCACATGGAGAAGGTCAGTAATTTTGTTTTGGTTTCCTATGTTTTTTAACAAGACAAGAAACCTGTTTTCACTTTTACATGCTTTAAATATGTTGCTTTGAGAGCCTACAAAAGGTGTCTACTTCAAAAACATAATTTATGGTCAATTTTAATATAAAGTTGGAGCATACACTTTGAAAACTTAAAAAGGTTGGTTTATTATTGGGTTATTCTACGTCCCAATTTTTCCTCTTTCCCCGTTTTGGTTTAAAAGTGAGTGGTTGTATCCCATGGTTTTCACGACTGGATCGGACCGGCCGGTTCGACCAGGGATGTCAGTTGCAGATCGTTTTTATCTGGTTGAACCGGTCGGTTCGTCCCAAACCGTTGGTCGGACCGGTAACCTGACCTGTCTGGATCGGTTTGGGTATTTTTTTAGGTAAAAGCAAGGTGTTGAACCATATATTAATGTGTTAGATATATAAATATAGTTAAGTTTTATATAACTATAAAATACATATATAAATCATATATAAATTATTTAATTTGATTATATAATATATATATATATATATATATATATATATATATATATATATATATATATATATATATAGGGAGGGATCAAATGAAAACTATGTTTATAATTGAAAACCGTGAAAACCACCACTATCTAATCACTTAATTTATAATTGATTTAATTTTTTAATTGTTTAAACTATATTTGAGTAAACTTTAACCTTATTTTTTGAGGTCATTATTTATTTTTTAATTTAAACTCCAAGGTTGACGATGATAACGAATCGCGTAACTTGTATGAGTTAAATGTACGTAACTTTAGTTGTACACTTGGTAACACGTATTTACATATACAAAACCCTTACATATGTAACTCTTAGTTATACACTTGTAACACGTACTTACATATATGTAACCCTAGTTTTTATGGTTTTCATTTGATCCCTCCCCTATATATATATATATATACACTCTTAGTTATACACTTTGTAACACGTACTTACATATATGTAACTCCTAGTTTTTATGTAACTCTTAGTTATACACTTTGTAACACGTACTTACATATATGTAACTCTTACATATATGTAACTCTTAGTTATACACTTTGTAACACGTACTACATATATGTAACCCCTAGTTTTTATGTAACATGGTTTTCATTTATATATATTTATATATATATATATATAATATACTATATATATCATTATGACGTCATCCTATCTTAAATTCTGTCCGACCGGTCTGACCACCAAACCAGTAAGGCATCCGATTCGACGTCTGATCGGTTCTGAAACATTAGTTGTATCCAATGTTTTGAAAACCGGACCGGACCGGCCGGTCCGACCGGGAACCGGACTCCAATCCGGTCCGGTTCGGTGCTTAAAACCGGTTTAACAGTGAACGGTGGTCAAACCGGTTGAACCGGTCGAACCGGCGGTTGGACCGGTAACCGGACCGGTTGAACGGTGGTTGAACCGGTTGAACCGGCTTTTTTATAAAATTTTTTATTTTTTTGTAATTTTTACATAAATACGGTCCGGTTCTTATATACGGTCCGACCGGTTGAACCGGTCCGACCAGTGAATCGGTAAGACGTTCGGTTCACTGTCCAGTCCGGTTTTAAAAACATTGGTTGTATCAATAGGAAGTCCTGGTTTTTCGGGGATTATCCCGACTTCTCCGCATGTCCACTACGTTGTTAAATACATTGAAATTGAATATGAAAAGGAAATGAGAAGCTATTATGTAATATTTGTTTCATTGATTTTCTTAAAATAAGCAAATATTATTACAGTAATCCCAATTCACATTAAATATTTTCATTAAATTAAATTTATTTGCCACTCAAAATTCATTCACAACGAAGGTGAAGTACAAGGTGTCGACGAACAAGAAGAAGAAACTCCATTATTAGTATTCATATCACTCCACCGGAGATCTTTCAAACCCACCGCACACGACTCCTCCGGCGGCTTCTTCACCGGCGTCAACGGCGGCGCCACCACAACCACCACCGTCGCTGAGACCTCTTCTCCCTCATCACCGCCGGAGGACTTCTCCGTCTCCAGCCGTGAAGGCGAACTCTCCGGCGTCTCAAACGGCGTACCATTTCCGCCACCGTAGATCGGATTAGAAATGTAAACCAATGAAAACCCATCAACAGAATCACTCGAACATCCCTTTTGGTTGTTCAATTATCTCGCCGGAGGCCTTCGCCGGATTCTTGATTTTCCGGCGACGGAGAGTGTGTTACGGGGTTGTTTCCGGTGGTGGTGGTTGCGTCGGCGGTGGTGGGTGTGGTAGCTTCACGGCGGCGGCGGTGGTGGTGGTGGATGATGGGTGAACTGTAGAACTCTGATATGAGGAGTAAAATTAAACTTAAAAGCATTGCAACAATGACCAGTAGAAATAGAGTTAACCATATTATGATGTTTGAAGTAGCCTTCATTTTGAAACTTACTGTGTGTTTTGTTGTGTGTGTGATTTGTAGTGAAAGAATGTGGTAATGCTAGCTGCAATGGTGGTAATAAATGGTAGAATTTCAGTGTGTAATATGTGTTTTGTTTTTGGCGGGAAAAAGGGGAAATTGTGAAAGGTTAAAACATGGTTTTCACAACCGGATCGGACCGGCCGGTCCAGTCAACTGTAGTTCGGTTTTGTCTGGTCGAACCGGCCGGTTCGTCCTGAACCGGTGGTCGGACCGGGGAACCGGACTGGATTTTGTTTTTTCTTTTTTTTTTTTTTGAGTAAAAACGAGATGTTGTACCATAAATTAGTGTGTTAAATATACAAATATAGTTAAGTTTTATATAAGTATAAAATACATATGTAAATTATTATAAATTACTTATATTTGATTATATATATAACTATATATATAATATACTACATATAATATACTATATATATAATTATGACGTCATTCGGTTATTAAGTCCGATCAGACCGGTCTGATCACTAAACCAGTAAGGCAATCTGGTTCTGAAAACATTGGGTTAAAATGTTAAGATTAGTGTGTGGTGGGTGGAGAGATCGGAAGTGAAATGAGGTTGAAAGAAAATAGTTGATTGGTGGAAAATTGGAAATTTCTTGATTAATGTTTTAAAGGTTTATATTAGGGGTTGATCAGAGAATCTTTTTATAAGTTTGATTTATATTAGAGATTAAAGCTTAAAAGAAATGGGTTAGAGATTTGAGATTTGGTAGAAGAATTGAATCTTTTGAAATTTTAATATGTTAAATAACAGAAAGATGTGATGAATTTGATTAAAATAATAATAAACTTTGATTTATTAATTCGTTAAATAAGTTGAAATGTCAGAGTGAGAGTGATTGTAGGAGAGGGTTGTGTCGGTTTTGGTCGTGGAAACGACGACATAGTTCTTGACGATTGTGATCACGGTGCAAATGTTGTTGTTGTCGAGGATAGAGATTGTGGTGGTAGTGAGTGTCGTAACGGTGATGATGGTGGTGGTAGGGGTGCCATCGGTGACATAGATGATAATGATGGTAGCAATGATGGTAAGAGCGATGATTGTAGTGATAGGCCGGCGGCAATAAAAATTGACAGTGTGTGAAAAAATAATATTTACTTATTTACTTGAAAAAAATTTAGTGAATTCTTCAATTTTAATTTATTCATCCTTTAACAAAATATGTTATTTTTATATTTAGATTTCAATGGATTATATTTTTTTTGAATTTATTATTTAAAAACTTGGAAAAGAGCTAATAGTCATATCTCTCTGTTGTAGACTTGACTAATGTTTTAATACAATTATAATAAACATAACTCGCATAAAACCTTATGTTTAATCATTCTCCTAGAAAAAAATCGTCACTTTCACATTCAATCTTTGCAATTTTGTACCATACTATAGAACAAATAAGCATTCGATTCATATTGTGTAACAACAAAACTACGTGTATGGTACTCATAATCGTTTAACCGAATATATATATAACTGACAAAATCCTCAAAACTATGATGTTTAATGGTGATACCTACCAATCTACCATAAGCATCTCAAGAAGTTTACTATGAGCCTAAAGAAAGGGTTATCATCAAGAAACACATCATGTTGAACAAACCTCTGGGAATGGTGTATATAGGAAGGATACCGCTACGGTAGAGCATCGCTGCCATTGATGCCGCGGGTTCTTCCACGATCACCGCCACCAGCCTTGATAGTGACCGTACGATCCAAGCCGTTATGGACTGTCCAATGCACGATATCTATGTTGAGTTATTACATAGAATTTAAGATTTAAGAACATTTTGAAACAGTAACATTGAACTTGACACAGAAGGATGCAAATTATCTTGAACTTACCATATTACAAAAATGAAATCAAATGAAAAAAGATGAAAGTTTGTTTCTTTTTGAATTTTTGGGTCTGGCTATTTTAGTGGAGTGGTTGAGTTTTGTAGTTTGTACATATATCATCCGAACTTCAAACCAAATAAAGTATGGTTAGTTTGTTTTACTAAGTTTTTATACACAAATTAATAGGTTTAATTTGAGATATTTCTTTAGTATAGAAGGTTATTATAGATTAAATTTACCTCTAAACACGTGAATTTTATATACATATATTCGAGTAATCAGTATAATAATATAGAGTAAACAAAACGAAGATTCAACCAAGGTGTCCATGTGGTGTACATTGTAAATAGGGCATAAGTGGGTGTCACCATGGCTCACGCTTAGAGCAAAACCACTCCCCCAATGTGTTTAATAGGCGTGACCCAAGACTTGTTTAACAAACATGAAAGGCATCATATCCTGCACAAGTAAGATAAACGATTAACTGTTTTAGCTAAAATAATAACTATTTTTATTAATAAAACTTCACTCACACTCACTAATCATATCCTGCACAAGTAAGACGGGGGAATTGAGTGACGTATCACCTACGTCACACTCACTAATCATATCCTGCACAAATAAAACTTCACTATACATGCCTAACAACATCAATGAATTATTAGTGATTACTAGCTAATCAAGCTATGAAATTTACCAATTTATATATTTTTATGATTTACGGAATCAATCAATATAATAAATTTAGAAAAAAACATTGAAGGTTGAAATCTGAGGGGTGCGGTCAGAGGTTATACAAACCACAGTTGGATGTCTCAGAGTGTGTGAAACGACGTGAAGCTTACGTCTATATTTTACCAGACCTATCAAATGATTTGGATTAGATGCGTTACGTTGCAAATGACAATAATATTAAGAGTTAATCTCGGTTTTGGTCCCTGTGTTTTATAAATTGACTCCACTTGAGTATCAACGTTTATTTTGTCTCCATTTGAGTACCAAATTTTAAAAAAGTTATCTGTTTCAGTCCTTTTGACTAACGTTGTTAACATTTTCTGTTAGATTTTTTTAAAAAGATCAAAATACCCCTGCCTAAAAATATCATCTCCACCACACCTTAGTTTTCAAGATTTGTCCCCCCCCCCCCCCACAACCCCACTGCTATAGATTTTCTTAAAAAGACCATACCTTAGTTTTCAAGATTTGTCCACAACCATCATCTTCATCTTCATCTTCATCTTCATCTTCATCTTCATCTTCATCAAAACCTGCAATCAACCAACATCAATGGCGGAAGCCACCATCAACAACTCACATCTCCCCCCAAACCCAACAAGCCCCTGAATTTATCAACTACAAAACCTTAACCCCCACAAGCTGGGAGTTTCTGCAACTCATCTTCGTCGGAATCGCCGTCTCGTACGGCCTCTTTAGCAAACGAAACGACGAACCCCACAAAGAAGAACCATCGTTCAAATCCGATAATCCCCAATCGTACGTCGCCAGATTGCTCCAAGGATAATCGGTTTTTGATGATGATTCTGAAACCCCATCTGGGGGTAACGATAGGGTTCACACATGGAATTCGCAGTATTACAGAGGGGAACCCATTGTTGTTGTTGCTAAAGAGTCTGATGATGCTGCAACGTCGAGAAGCCTCTGGTTTTGCCCGTTCGGAGCTTGAAATCCGGTTGGTCTGAAGCTCCAGCGACCGATTCTCCGACGAGTGCTTACGCTAGATCCAACTGGAGACGTGTTTCAAGAAACTTAAACAGGTGCGTGTTTGTGTGTTTTTTGATCTCTAGTTCTTCTTTAGAGGTTTTTTAATGGGTCCTAATAAATAGACACCCATTTTTTTAAATCGACACCCCCCTATACGCCGCGTATGGGTCCATACGCGGCCCATACCCGGCGTATAGGGTACGACCATTAATGCGACATTAATGACTGACAACCGACGTCACATCACTTCACCTATACGGGGCGTATAGGTCCATACGCCACGTATAGGTCGGTGTCGATTTAAAAAAGAATATAAGCTATACGCCGCGTATGGGCCCATATGCGGCGTATAGATCCTCGGCTTACTATATCTTTCAAATTTTCTATTTTTTACACACACTTCAAAAAAAACACTCTCGTATAGCACTATACTACACGTATTGATCTTCGGCTTTTCAACATCCAGGTACGTATTATTGTTCATACATCATTATTATGTTAATCGTTCATTGATTTAAACGTTAAAGTAGTGTTTTATGCCCCAAAATGCGTGATTTAAAAACTGGAATAAAGAACTATACGCCGGTACAGCCCCGCGTATAGGGCTATACGCAGCGTATAGTTCTTTGGTTGGGGACGAAGACACATTGGTGTGTACCCTATACGCGGCGTATAGATATATACGCGGCGTATAGGGTATTGCAATACGCGACTTGGGGGCCATACGTGGGTCCCTATACGCTGCGTATAGTCCTATACGCGGCGTATAGGGTCGGATTCGACCTATACGTTGCCCTGTGACCCATACGCTGCTACCCTATACGCGGCGTATAGCCCTATACGCGGCGTATAAGGTAAATATATATATACAAATACATATATATGTATATACGCATATACATATACATATACATATACATATACATATACATATACATATATGTCACACCCCAACCTTGACGGCGGAAACGTCGAGGTGTGAGAGTTACGATTGTTCACAGCCACATAACGCTATTATTAGTTCCAAATATATTAGTCAAGATTCAATTGTAACAATACAAGTAAATGTTCAAACAAAGATACATCCAGAATACAAGTATAAAAGTATCCAGATCATTCGTTTATTTCTCTAAGTCCAATCCTAAGTGTGATAAGCTTCAAAGAGTAACCTGAAACATGTTAAAAATAAAAGGTCAACATAAAAATGTTGGTGAGCATTCCATAATTTTCAATACATAAGTATATATAAAAGATGACAATTCAAGTTATAAGTTAGTGAATAAAGTGATTAGGGATGTTATGAACAATGCAACAATCAAACCTCGACAATGTTTTACAAGTATCAAACGACGTTAATATTCTATTAACGTTAAAAGTATATACGATCAGCTAAGTGTACTTGGATCAACCAAGCAGGCTTGTCTTACCCATAGATCTATGACTTCGCTGGGCTAGCAATAGTTAATGATTGTACATATAACGCCATAACATGGTAACCACAAAAGTTCAACTAACCACAACTTTACATAAATTGCCATAAAGTTTACAAGTCTCGAATAAGTTTACAAGTGCAATAATATAAGTTAACATGTTTCACCCCAAAGTGTGAAAATAAGAAAAAGGGGTATGGAAATACTCACAAGAATAATGTAGAAAAACACAAATAATAAGCCTTGTATATAACGCCGAGGATTCGTTAACGTTCACCTAAACGAAAAGTCGTATTAAGTTAATCATGGTGGTTTTGGTGTTATGTCCATATCTATTTGTCCATGACTTTCCATGTTACTAAATAGGTGTAATTATTATCCTTTTGATAGCTAAATAATTTAAATAAAAATTTTATTGCTTGACACTACTAATAGAAGTTAAACTCTTATTATCAAATGTTCATTGTTTACTATTTAATAACATGGTAATTTTATAGATTTATAGGTTTAAACTAACCATTATAGTGAGTGTACATTTTAAGTATGTATTTATCTTCTTGAAAATATATATAACAATTTGTAATTAATTTTTATAACAATAAAGAATTTATTGTTTTGAAATTATTTAAAAATTTAAATGAGCTTTCTTTATAATTTCAAGTTAATAATAAATAAGGTTTTTGTAGGCTCAAATGATTATAAAATTCTCTTTTTATAATTTAATATTATAGTTATATAAAAAATTAAAACTCTTGGGAATTAAATAAAATTCCTTTCTTTATGGGTTAAAATTAATAGTAAATTATGTATGATTCTAAAATAAACGGATTTAAAGAAAATAATTTTATTTGGTTTTTGATTAAAAATGATTTTTATATGATTAATTATAATATTTAAAATGTTTTCTGCATTTAAAAACTAATTAAAAACACATTTTAAAAATAATTGCAAGGGCTCGGGTTCGAACCCGGGTCCCCTACCACACAACACCGCGTTCTAACCACTGGGGCAAAGCCCTGTTTGGTGTTATGTTTCAGAAATCCCCTTTATAACTAAGCTCCCTGCGAAACCCCAATTTCTTATGAACCCTAGCTTTTGCAATCGGCTAAATTGAACCCCGATTTGTTGTTGTTACCCAAATTAAACATGGGGCTTTTGCTCCCCATGCAAAACCGAGTGTAACCCCCAAGTTTTTTACCTGGATTGAAGCAGTCTTGTCGGTTTTCAAGTTCGCACGAACTTGCGACTGTTTCTTGATTCCAATTCGTTGTGTGTGTGTGTGTTTTGAGAAATTGAGGGTTCAGAGAGTTTAGGAAACCCAATTCGAGTAGAAGCCCCCTAATTTATAGATTTAATTCGATCGTTTTGGTACTTAACGGCCATGATGTTTAAGTCGGGGGTTACAGGTCGTATTTACATGTTTAATTGTTGTTTCAGGTGCAATGATTCATCATAATAACTTCAAAATGATTAGGGGAACGTTTCTAGCCGTTTGGTTAAATCGATATTATGATTTAGGTGTAGAACAGCATCACGTTTTGATGAGCTTTCGGTTTCAAGTTCGTGGGTGTTTAATTCGCGGTTAAGAATCCAATTAATTCCCATCAACGTGTAGGAATTGAGTTCACGAACCGATTGCAACTTGTTTTGGGTTGAACCGTGTATGATTTTGGTGTTTTTGGGCTTTGCCGGAGCCGCGGCCGGTGGCCGGATCCCTCCGCCGGAATCACGAGATAGAGAAAGAGGGTGGGGTTGGTTTTAGGACTTTTACAATTTGGCCCCTGTGGTTTCATATTGTTTTCATTTTAGATATAAAGTTTCGTTTAAGTTTGAAATAAATTACAGTTTAGTCCCTGATGTTTTAAAGCTTTATTATTTCATGTAAAAAAACTAATTAATTATAAGCTTTCACATAATAAAACTTATATTATTTTTATTTATTACAAGATTAACACTTATTAGGTATTTGTTATTGGTGTTATTATTATTATAATAACAATTATTTTTAAGATTAAAGTCACTTTAAATCAAGTTTTATAATATTAACCAATGTTTTAACGGTATCAATACTATTCCTATTATAATAATTATCAAGCATATTAACTCTACAAAGTTTCAAAATTGGTATAAAAGTACCTACAAAGTTAACTTTTAATTTAACGAAAATACGAGATGTTACAATATACATATACATATACATATACATATATATGTATATACACATATACATATACATATATGTATATGTACATATATACATATAACATGTATATGTATATGTGTATACATATACATATACATATACATATACATATACATATACATATACCTATACGTATATGTATACGTATACGTATACGTATACGTATACGTATACGTATATGTATATGTATATGTAATGTATATGTATATGTATATGTATATGTATAGGTATACGTATACGTATAGGTATACGTATACGTATACGTATACGTATACGTATACCTATACGTATACGTATACCTATACATATACATATACATATACATATACATATACATATACATATACATATACATATACCTATACGTATACATATACATATATATATGTATATGTGTATATATATATAGATACGTATACGTTGTTTTTGACCTATTTGTTCACCTGTGCAGATATGTCTTCCGATTCTGAGATTGAGGCTGACGTTGTTGACCATATTGCCGAGCATCCTTGGCTGTAGTTTGATGCCGGTTCCGTTGAGCACGCTAAGTGCTCAAAATTTATTCGGATGAAGATCGGTCATCAAAAGGCCGTAGATTGGGAGGTGATGGCTGAGTTGGGAGAGCGCGATCGTCTTGCTGCTATTATCGGAGACGATACGCCGTGGAGACGTCTTTTTGAGATCGCATTCTTACCGTCCCACCGTGAGCTGGTAGTGGAGTTTTTATCCACATTTACATATATTCGTCCAGATGAGATGGTGGAGGACGATGAGCGATCGGAGATATCTTTTACGCTTTGTGGACATGCACATCAGATGTCCATTGAGCAGTTTGCAGTTGTCTAGGGGCTTTATTATGAGCCGGAGACTGTTACCCCTCTGTTCACTGAGGGTATTACTGAGATGGAGGAGGGCACATTGAGAGAGTGGTGGCCTGAGATTGCCGGAGGTCCGTTTCAGAGGACTAAGGGCAGGGTCACCGGCATTCGAGATCCTCTCATCCGTTATCTGCATCGGATGATCGCCACGTCCATCACGGGACGTGGCAAGAGTCGGGAGTGGTGTACCATTCCCGACTTATTTTACTTATACTGTTTGATTACGGGGACCAGGTGTAACCTGGCGAGGTGTTTGGCGGAGTATTTTGCTTCGTATTATCATCGCCAGGAGCGAGGAGCGGTGTACGGCGGCGCGTACATCACGTTGATTGCCCGATCTTTAGGTTATCTTCCTCGGCATCTTGGTGACGTGTCTCCGCCGATCGAGCCGGTGAGATTAGATCGTCGTACGCTATTCGGCATGTGTATTATACGCCAGTTTCCGGTTGGCATACGATTCTCTCTTCGACCCGGGGAGATCTGGCAGCCGGCACCAGTTCAGCAGCTCGGCATTGTCGATCCACTGCAGCAGCACGGGCAGCTGCATGATCAGCCACCACCCGACGAGCAGCCACATGATCAGCCGCCTCCTCAGCCACATCAGCCGCCTCCTCAGCCTCAGATCCCACGACATATTTATAGAGAGGTGAGGCTGCCTGCACGTGTGGAGACATTGTTGAAGGATATGTCTAGGAGCTTACGGCAGCAGAGTCGACGGCTCGATCGCGTTGAGGATCTGATGGAGTGGCAGGTTCAGTCAGAGATGGCGCGGCGTTCTGGTACTGATCCTCCGCCGTTGCCACCGTCTCGAGATTACCCTGACTCCCCGTAGTTTTGTATTGTAATTTTTATTTTGTTATGTAATTTAAAAACTTTGTAAATATATTATCAGTTTATGTTTATCTTTTATGTTTATTATCAGTTTATGTTTATCTTTGTAAATATATACAGACATACAGACATACATACATACATACATACATACAGACATACATACATACATACATACATACATACATACATACAGACATACATACATACATACATACATACATACATACATACATACATACATACAGACAGACATACATACATACATACATACATACATACATACATACATACATACATACATACATACATACATACATACATACAGACATACATACAGACATACATACATACAGACATACATACATACATACATACATACATACATACATACATACATACATACATACATACATACATACATACATACATACATACAGACAGACATACATACATACATACATACAGACAGACATACATACGTACATACACAAATACATACATACAGACAGACATACATACATACATACACAAATACATACATACACACATACATACAGACATACACACATACATACATAAATAATTTTAATTCAAATTATATATATATTAAAACTCAAAAATTAAAAAAAACATATACATATATAAACTATACGCCGCGTATAGACCCATACGCGGCGTATAGCTCCTCCACTACAGTCCTCTTGCGACCACGTACAGTGCTAATTATTTTGTACTATACGTGGCGTATGGCCCCATACGCCAGTATAGTACAAAATAATTGGTGCTCATGCGACCACTACAGTCCTCTTGCGACCAATTATTTTGCACTATACGTGGCGTATGGATCCATACGCCACGTATAGTACAAAATAATTGGTGGTGTCAGATGTACTTTTTGTACCATGTACGATTACATGGTACATACGCTGCGTATAGGATCCTATACGTGGAAGACGTGGCAAGCCTATACGTAGCGTATAGTCCCATACGCTGCGTATAGGATCCTATACGTGGCGTATGGATTACTTAAGAGGCAAGGTTTCACACATAGCTCTTGATTTATTAGTTGCCGAAAACACTAAATTGCATGTGATGCGCTCTGCAAATGCAACATGTGGTTGTCATCTTTTCACTAGTTGTGGCTTGCCTTGTGCTTGTCGGCTGGAAAAATATGAACATTCTGGTAATAGTCGCTCCATCATTATCATTTTTCTATTAAAGTGACAAATTATGTATTAATTTATACTTTATAATGCAGGCACTAAAATTCCATTAGATGCAATTGACGTATTTTGGACGAAGCTTGATAACATTAAGCCATCATATACGGTGGATGAAAAAGTTGATGTTGAAGAAGAAATGGAACGGGTGAAACAACAAATAATGACACAACCCGCAGCTGTAAAATTTAGTTTGGTGGAAAAAATAAAAAAATTGTGTATCCATGGAAAAATAACAAAAAAGCGCCTGTTGTTCAAACAGATATTCGCGGTCGTCCAACGTTAAAGGTTCAACAACAAAAGTACGACACTCAACAAAGTACGTGCGACATGCCGAGACATAGCTCGTTTATTGCGTCTCACATTTCCGGAAGAACAAGTTCAGCTGTAAAGCCCCAGAAGCCTGCCATGCAACGTAGTCATTCAACATCATCTAAAGTATCACGGGGTACTAATGAGTTTTCTTCGATTGTCGGAGATAACCAATTAAACAATATAAACAGGTTAAAAAATTGGATTCCGTCAATCTTTCATCAGTATATTTCACGTATACGAGATGTCCGACCCGATGGGAATTGTGGTTTTCGATCAATAGCTTTAGGCTTAGGGTTTGACGAAAATAAGTGGATGTATGTGCGGACACAGCTTTTAGAAGAGTTGGACAGACATGAATTGGAGTACAGAGAAGTTTTCGATACTTTGTACCCCGGACAGTATAACGAATTACGTCACACCATCGATTGGCAAAGTGTGGAACCTGCACCAGAAGAACATTGGATGATAATGCCGTATACGGGATTAGTGGTTGCTCAAAAGTTTGGGGTTATTCTTCATTTACTAAGCAATAATGGTTGTCAAACATTTTTCCCATTATGGGCTGATCCGAAAATTGTCATGCCTCATCATGTCGTGTCGATTGTTCATGTCAACAACAATCATTTCGTCCACGTTAAGTTAGAAGGAGATTATCCGATGCCAACATTAAGTAATCTTTGGATTCTTAACCGAAGCGTACGTGCTGCAGAATGGGAGATTATGTATAGGATTCGTATCTCGGAATACAACGCAATAATAGAGAATAACCGAGAACCCCCGGCTTATATAAATTTATTTTAATTTATAATTTGTAATATGCGAATTATATATTTTAATTTTAATTTTATTATTGTATTCATATTGTATATATTAAAATAAAAACTCAAAAAATTAAAAAAAATAAATATATAAGCTATACGCCGCGTATGGTTCCATACGCGGCGTATAGCTCTTCCACGTATGGGTCATAAGTCACGTATGGGTATAAAATGTCAAACCCTATACGCCACGTATGGTCCCATACGCTGAGTATAGGGTATAAAACGTCAAATCAACAACATACCCTATACGCCGCGTATGGACCCATACGCGCCGTATAGGGTATAAAACGTTAAATCAACAATGTACCCTATACGCCGCGTATGGACCCATACGCGGCGTATAGGGTACAGGGGTGTTGATTTAAAATTAAGGGGTGTCTAAATAAAGGGACCCTTTTTAATTAGCTAATTTGAGCAGCATTGGTGAAATTAATTGGCATATCTGTCTCAATCCATGTTTGACTTTGAAAGTCAAATTGAATAATTTTGGTTATTAAAACCTACAAATCGGTTTGACTATGTTGAGGAATTGGGAGTATATTGAACTGAAACTAGAAAGTTATATAAAGTTGAAGATTTTCTGTTAAGAAATTATGAACTCTGTGTTGAATTTGGAGTTTTGGACTTTGAATAGCATCTAGTTTGAATTTTCGAATTCTAGGTTGATTATTTTTAGGATTGCTGCTCCTGATTCAAGACTAAGGAAATCTGAATTTTGCATTTTAATTATTAATTAATTTGAATTTTCGAATTCTGGGTTGACTATTTTAGGATTGCTGCTCCTGATCCAACGAAACGTCAGAAGCGTGCCGGAGGAGCTTCAAACCAGAGGAAGAAGATCGTCGGAGTTCACAATCAGAACTCGAAGTGATGGAGTACCCAGAAGAGGAGAAGAAAGAGTCGCCGGAAGATTCTGATTCCGGCGAGAGCTCCGGCGAGGAGGAAGAGGAAGAAGGTGGTGGTGGTGGTGGTGTGATGAGCGGAGATACGGTGGGGGTTTGTTGTACTTTAATGGTAGAGGTCGGGGATGGCGGTGGAGGTTGCGGTTGGAGAATGTGGTTGAGGGGTATTTTGGTCTTTTTAAAAAAATCTAACAGAAAATGTTAACACCGTTAGTTAAAAGGACTGAAATAGACAACTTTTTTTAAAATTTGGTACTTAAATGAAGACAAAATAAACGTTGGTACTCAAGTGAAGTCAATTTGCAAAACACAGGAACCAAAACCGAAATTTACTCTAATATTAAGGTGTTATATCTCCCACAAGTAATTGGAAATCAATTCTGAACATGTTATATGACTTTAAAACTTGTTTGAATGTTTGATAGGTGCCGGTGTTCAAATTATATAATAAATAAAAATATATAAACTTTGCTTTATTTTTTGAAATAAAGATCTAAATACTTAGAAGATGTGTTTGATAATTAAATGGTTGTTCTCGTTATACAGACCATCGAATCATTATACCACACACTGGTCAAAACCAAGATATATTAACAAATATTCCATTAAACCTTATAACATTCATACAATGTAAATTTGAGTGTTGATAAGTAGATTACAATCAAAATAGTGAAGTTCCTTAAAAGAAGAAAACGAGAAAAAAGATTTGTGAATCCATACGAGACGAGTCATCTGATTGTAGATTACAATCAAAGCAGTGAAGTTCTTCAAAGAAGAAAGAGCTTTATAAGCTCTTTTGTTTGCACCAAAAAGAGACGGGCAGATGTTTGAGGTCGCAGAGTGTTTGTTTTTTTTAAGATGTTTAATTAAAAAACGTCTGCGTGACCTCTTCTTGAAGAAGAGGTGGAACAATGTCTTCACACCTCTTCTAACCTCTTCACAGAACTACTTCTCTTCCCCAAATACCCACACCCCACTCCTCCCCACAACAACCTCTGCTCCGTCGCGACCTCCCCCTTTCGCGACCTCCCCCTTTCGCGACCTCCCCACTCCTTCCCACCTCCCCCTTTCGCGACCTCACCACCATCGCCAACCCCTCCTTTCGCGACCTTGCCACCTTCGCCACTCCCCCGTCGCCACTCCCCCGTTGCCACTCCCCCTTTCGCGACCTCGCCACCGTCGCCACTTTCAATCGACCAAATTCAATTGTGGGTGTTCAATTTTGATCTTCGAACTTGTTGATTTGATGGAGATTCAGATTTGATTGCAGCCACTGTTCGTGAATTTAGGTACGTTCCCCTTATCTCTGCGGTTTTGATTGTTATGAAATTGCGATGACGATGTTTTCTTTGTGAGTTTAGCTTCAATTCACCTCAAAATTGCTGTTGTAGATCACAAGATAGAGTGATAGTATTGTTGGGAATTCTCGAGTTTTTGTTGTCTTCTGCAGCATTAAACAGCATTAAACAGAGGGGTTTTGTTGCTTTGTGTTGTGTCTTGTTCCTAAAGATTAGGGGTAGCGATAATTTTGTGGAATTTAACTTAGAACCCACTGTAAATTTATAATAAAATTGCAGTGTGATTGATCTGGAGTTTATTAATCGGGGATTCTTGAATTCTTGTAGAATTTTAGCTTTTGGTAGTTTTCACAGGAGCTCATGTGTTATTGTTATGGTTTTACAGTGCTGTTTGGTGAAGTGGATTAGAGATTTGAATTCATGAAGATCAATGTGATGAATGGTGTCGAAACCCATGATGGTGAAGTTAATTCAGTTTATTATGACAGTTTATTTAAATTTTTGTTTATTTTAACTTTTAGTCTGCAGACTTTACAAAACAAACAGTCTTCTTAATACAGACTGCAGAGGTTTGGTTCACCTCTTCTCCTACAGATGTCTGCAGAGGTTTGGTTCGCAGATGTGATCTGCAGACTGCAGACGTTTTACCTCTTCAGAAACAAACAGATAACTCACAAGACAGACACACTCTTAACAGTTAACATGCTTGCAAAGATAACTCACAAGACAGACGCACTCTTAACAGTTAACATGCTTGCAAAGATAACTCGCAAGACAGTTAACATGCTTGCAAAGATAACTCACAAGACAGTTAACATGCTTGCAAAGATAACTCACAAGACAGACACACTCTTAACAGTTAACATGAGATCAAAAGATCTACTTTGTGAATCCATATGAGTCATCTGATTGTAGATTACAATCAAAGTAGTGAAGTTCTTCAGAGGAAGAGAATAAGTATCAACAGATCTATTTCGTGCAAAGATAACTCACAAGAGAGACACACTCTTAACATAAGAACCTACATCATTCCCTTTTCTTTTTAAGGCTTATTTTAAACCAATTCCTCATTAAGTTTTCACAAATTCACTAAATCACAACACATGTATAGACAACACATGCTTGGTGAGTTTAAATGTGTCCTCAGCCACTTCTCACAACACTCACATGGCACTTATCACATTTGGGTGTAGAATAACGCATCTATATTAGTAATGTATAAACCATAATAAGAATTTGGTTTTTCACAAAAATAACAACAAAATTAATCAGTTCTTCCAATTAAAAAGAAACCTACAATAAAAATGGGATTCAGTTTATGGGTGGTGATATAACAGTATGGTCGGCAAGGTAAGAACAATCTCACCATTACGACGAACGAGACCTTATCACATTGTGTCATCATCATCCCACTTTCAGTTCAAAGAACATCATTACTATAAAAAAAGATTCAAAACAGCTACAATGAAATCATTAAATTTAAAAACAACCGAGAGATCATCAGATACATTGAAAGAATACAAATGTTTGTAATCACACAGATTTATCATTTGAACCATGAAAATAGTACACATCATTTGAATCTCAGTTCTAAACACAAATCTATAAAACAAATTAAATCAAATAAAAAACAAAAGTTTATTTTTTTTTCTAGTTGATAAAAGCAGTTGAAAGCTCATCAGATAGGAGCGAAAGACTATAAAGGATTTATAATCACAAAATAATATCATTTGAACTATGCAGATGATCATCACTTGAGCTTTAGAGTTCTAATTCGAGATTAAATCGGAATTCAAAATTGAAAGATAAAAAAGTGAAAATCGAAGGAGAAATCGTCAATCGTTATGTTTTTGAAGATCAATTGGTGGCAAATGGCCTCATAGAGAAGATTAGATTAACAACATAGTATGATTCAGACATATGCTTGTCATTGATTTTGTATTAATCATCGGCCGAACAGATCTAAGAAAAAAACCCTAAATCATAAAATCAACAAAAAATAACAGGGAATATCAATCGACAAAGAACAGCATTAAATAAGAACTCGATATACCTTCAGATCT
Source organism: Flaveria linearis (assembly GCA_024085815.1). Taxonomy (NCBI): domain Eukaryota; kingdom Viridiplantae; phylum Streptophyta; class Magnoliopsida; order Asterales; family Asteraceae; genus Flaveria; species Flaveria linearis. The sequence goes on from JABSNV010000699.1 coordinate 66,216, forward strand.
ATTAGATTTTGAAGGCAAACGCCTTCAATTGTGGAAAAATGGAGAAAGACGAACCCTAAAAATCGAGTGAGAAATTCTTCAGATTGTGCGTTTGTATTTATAGACGGCCGTTGTGGAGCTAGGGTTTTATGGTGACCGTTGAAGGCTAAATTGGTACATTTCATTATTTTATTCACACAAATTTATGAAATCTTAATTTTACAATAACATCCACTACAAATCTTTCTATCGACCGAGAAGGTTTGTTGGTTAGATTGATTGCATAAAGATCCAATCAATCTATGGATGTGGAGACTTTATTTCTGAAAATAGATATATGAGACTTCACTAGAAGTAAGCAGTGAAGACGACCGAAAAAACAAAAAGAAAATTAAGTATGAAGCCTTTGTGCTTAGATACCATCAAATATGTTTTTGATTGATGTATCCTTGACAAAAGGATTTAAAGAAATATCGCATCAACGATACAACAATAAAATCTGAGAAATTATGAACGTTCGCTAACTATTAATGAGACATCACCTTAATTTCATTTAACATCATTCCAATAAATCCCGACCTTTGTAATATTCAAAGTGTCAACATCATTGCATTTTCATACAATACGTTATACTTGTTATTCAAATTGAACTCGAAACGTTTCAAACAGTAAAAACAAAGACCGATCACAACATTATTACAAGGTCAAGTTCCTAGTAAGAATTCCCTCAAAAGTAACCCCAGGCCCAAAAGCCAAAATAAGGCCCAAATCAGGCCCACCGTCTTTTCCTTCATGTTTCCTCTTCAAACTCTCTTCTACCAGATACTCCAACACATACACAATTGTATTACTACTTGCATTTCCATAATCTGCCAATGCCCTTCTACTTGCACTCAGTTTTTCGGGCCATAAGTCGAACTTTTTCTCTATTCTATTCAATATGGCCGGCCCACCAGGATGCACGGCCCAAAACAGATCATTATACCCAATATCATCAAGCCCAGAGTGGCCCAATAACTTGTCACAAAACCCCTTTACATTGTCCTCAATGATTTCAGGAAGCTCTCTATCTAGTCTAAAGCTTATTCCTTCTTCAGTTAGCCTCCCATCAATGACCTTTTCGGTATCCGGTAAAAAGTTTTGTATCGCGGTATGCAACTCAAACAATGGGCTTTCGGACCCAATGGGCTCCGATCCAACTATCATGGCACCAGCACCATCTCCAAAAAGTGCAACCCCGACTAGATCATAAGGTCGTTTAACACTTGGCGGTTTGTAACCGATAATAGTGGTTTCCGAGGTTGCTAACAAGACTCGGCTTCCTGGATTGTTTTCAGCTATGTCTTTTGCGACACGAAGGCCTGCTACCCCACCCGAGCAGCCTGAGAAGTAAAGCATGACTCGTTTGGTTTCTGGGCTTAGCCCAATCCCTTTGGCTAAGTAGATATCGCCCCCTGGGAGTCGGGCCTCACTAGACGAAACATAGACCAAATGGGTGATATCGGATACGGGCCGGGCCCATTTTTTTATGCAAGATTCTGAGGCTTCAATGGCCATTTGTGTAACAGCCTTGTTGCAAATGTCAAGTCTTTGCTTGACTGTTGGTAAACCTTCAAGTGCTAACTCAGGGTACTTGTTGAGTATCTCTTGTGACATAACCACATATCTTGTCTTCACTGTTGTGGTTTGGCCTGTGATATTACACAAGCAAAAAAAGAAACAAAATTAGACTATTCAGAGCGGCTAAACATATTTTGGGGCCTAAAGTATACTATGAAATTGAAGAATTTTTTGAAAGAAAAAAAAACTGTTTCTTTTTTACCGTATAGAAAAATTGTTATAAATTTTATCTTAAACATGAAACAGTATGTGTTACAACATTTTCTTTTTCACCAGCATATTTGTTTTCCTCAACAACACTCTCTTTAATCTAAAAAAAACTACAAGAATCCAATAAGTTAGCTTTAATCAATTTGTTATCTCTTATAATTTCTCTCTAAAAACACAACTGGTGAATTATTACATATATTTTCAGCTAAAATATAAAAAAAATTGTTTTTTTTTTAATTTTAAGGGCCGCTAAAACTTAGGGGCCTAAAACGATTACTTTAGTTGCTTGTACTATAGAGACGCCCATTGTTAGATCTAAACATAAAAAATGAAGCTTGAAGGAGAATGATACATAAAAGATGAAAGACAAATGTGTACATAGACGAGTGAGCTTTCGTTTGAGTTCAGGATCATCACAATTAGTATCTTTAAAGTACCCATCAACAAGTAGATCTTGCATGACAAGTTGGTGAGGGAACGCCTTGCCAAGAGCCAAGATGTTAGCTTTTCCAACACCATTCTTCGACGAGATCTCTTTATGAGTCATTCTTTCGCACAAACAAACTGATAGATCTTGTTTAAGAAACAGAATGAGATGTCATGTCCAAAGAAATAGGTTTATATAGATGCATGGGTCACATTATCTTGACATGCTAAAAGTGTATAAAAAGATATTAAAGAAAGAACGTTTGTTTTAGGGTTCTTTTTACATAGTAATTATGGAAGGGTTGGTTAAGAAGTAAGAACACCATGAAGCAAGCTCTAAATGGGTGGTAAGTAAAATGTAGGTAAATTGTAATATATTTTTGGAACACTTGATTGTTTTGGTCCCTATTTAATGAAAAAATATTGTTGCATGCTTTGGTTATGTTCTTGTATATAATCTCAAAGTTATGGTGAGATTTATGATAAATTTGATTATAGTTATATGATTTTAAGTAATAGATACACAATGTTTGAATAATGGATAGATTAGTATTTGATTTGGTTAGATAGAAGGTGTGAATAAGTATCAATTCAGGCCATGACACATTCTAAAGGTGGATATCTAGTTAATATTTAATGGGGTCTTTGGTCTGGAAAACACAATTAAATCATAAATAATTTGACGATTTAACAAATATATAACATATACAAAAACTAGACTATAATTAAACTTAACATAGAGGTAAAAAGAAAATTATAATTATAAAAATATATATGTTTTTTTTATATTTGTTTACCGAATTATATAAAAAATCATCTAAAACTTAAAGCTTACATGGTAGATAGCACAATTATCATGAGGGTTATGTTTGTTACTGAAATTTGTTTGTGCATAATTGTATCACATGTCACAGGCTAAACTATGCGGTACTTTTTATAATTTGATTAAGTTATATGTCTTCTATACGTGTTCGAGGACTATACTTTGACCCTTAAAATTATAATAACTTGAATTATAACATATATGATTGTATAAACTTGTTCAAATATTCTCTAGACACATTATTTTCAACTCATATCTAAAAATCTTATACGTCAAGTTAATTTCATTTCACATGTTACGTGTTGAAAGTTTCCCCTATGAATAATGAAAAAGAACAAAAGACGTGTACTTTATACACAAAAAGTGACAATCAAAAGTCATGGGTGTCATTTTGATAAGAACTTACAGCATGGGTATATGTTAGATCATCAAGGAAAACAACAAAACATGCCACCATACATAATTCACCACCCTTATGCAATGGACCCTTTCAATACGTCTAGAATCATCAACTAGAACTTTCATGTTTGTTAAAGGACAGTGAAGTTTGTGGCCTCTAATTTCTCATCAACATTCACACCCACTTTCAAAATTCAAATTTTCAATGATTGCTATAAATACAGAGAATCTTGATTTATAAGGGTATAATCAAGAAACTGTATATACAAAGAATCTTGAATCTTAAGGGTGTTATCAAGAAACTGTAAGAGGGAGATAGAATGTTGGAAGGGAAAGCATATGTGAAGGATACAGATATGCCATTGAAGATGCAGGTTCATGCTATGGATTCTGCATCTCAAGCTCTTGATCTTTATGATGTTGTTGATTGTACCTCCATTGCTGCATATATCAAGAAGGTAGCTTTTGGCTTACATGTTTTACTTTTGTGATTTTCATGGTATTTGTGCTTAATTTTGTGAAATGATTTGTGGGGATTTGATGAATTACAGGAATTTGATAGGGTTTATGGTGGTGGATGGCAATGTGTTGTGGGGTCAAACTTTAGTAGCTTCTTTACTCACTCAAAAGGCACTTTCATCTATTTCTCATTGGAGACTCTCAATTTCCTCATCTTTAAAGGTGCTGCATATTGATTTATTTAACAACCAACTATTTTCAAGTAGAGAACTGCAAAACCGTATAAACACGTGTACCTATTGCTTTACTTGTGATATATAAAGCAGTTATGTACCACATCAGATTCTCTACCTATTAAATATTAATACTTCAAGAGATTAAATTGTGATTTACAATGTTTACAAGATAAAATACAAGTCGATATAACACGATTCTGTTGGTTTTTGCCATTTCAACATGCTGAAAACACCAGCTTTAACTAGAATTAGAATTTATCTACTCAACTTCGATGTATCTACTAGATGAACCACAAAAAGAATTTCATTTGCAAAACACTATAAATATTTATATCTTCGATGTGTCGACGTGCATACCTTGTTTTCTACACAAGTTCCATAAGCACATCATCAACTAATCTGCTCAAAATTATCTTCTCCAAATCCAAGACAGTTTCTTCAACTTCATTTACAGTAAAGCCATCTTTCCAACCACTAGTACTCCATGCTCCACCAATTGTACTCAGAGTCAAATCTCTTTCCAACAATCCATCAACCGTATCTGCATTACAACTCTCCTTTAAAATGTTACTGTAATTACTTAAATTTTCAACTTTTTTCAGAACCTCCCTCTTCATCTGATCCTCAGAAATGTAAACTCTTGAAGGTAAAATGGATCTTGGAACAAATGGATTGTGTCTTTGGTTTTCAAGCTCCAAAAACTCGTCTATAGAGTCCTGAAAAAGCTTGAAATTGGCTGGTTCAGGATCTTGAAAAATGCTTATAGTTTTCAAGATTCTTGCTTTCTGTTCATTGATATTAGAAACACCATTTTCTTCTTGATTGTCTATAGTTTCAGATTGATCCAGGCCCGTATTAGCATCTCTAACACGAAATGAATCCTTTTCAAAAGCTTCAGAGAGAGACGTTTGTCTCACATTGTCAATTTCTGTACAAGAACATACATCAAAATTTACGTATGGGGCGAGATGTACAAACAATATCTTTTGTTTAAGGGGCAGAAATTCTTCAACTACAAAATTAATAAAGCATCAATCTTTATGGTTATGTATGTGGCTTACCTTTAACTGTAACTTCAGGTTCTTTAGCTTCTTCTTGATTGGGTGAATCAATCTGCAAAACGTCATGCATCTACAATGACATGTATCAAAGTTAGGACCAGAATTGACTTTTGACATATTGTTTCTGCTATTCAGAGTTTGAAGGAACTCACTATGATCTGCTTTTCAATCTTTGTATTCTTCTTCTGGTTATTTGACTTGTTGGTTGATAAAGCTGAAGTATGTTTTCGTTTTGAAACTTGATTCGGGAGAGCACTTCTTTGTGGCTTCAGAGAACTGTTTTTAGTAATCGAGTTTGTGGATTTTGCATTTTCTACTGACTTTTTCTTAATTAGTGATGCCATCTTTTGAATCTTGTCTATTTTCTTCTCAACTTCTTGCCTTCTTGGTGGTTTTGTGGCAACAGGAACAGAAGCTTTCTGCTTATTAGGATGTGAATCCAATGGTGATTTCGGTTTCCCTCTATTTTTGACACATCTGTATTTGGTTTTCTCATTTTCTTGATGAAGCTTTATAATTGGATTTTCATAAACTTTAACTTTCTGGTCATAGGGATATAAACCAACCCGTTGGGGTCTCATTAAAACAATCGGTGGTGCATCATCTTCAATTCTTTTGCTTGTTTGTTTAATTTCTTGCTTGCTGCTTCTTAAAACTCCTTTAGATTGCATCATTTTGATGATTTCATCTAGTGACTTATGTTCTCGATCCGATTTTTTATTGAAAAACTGTGTTTTCTTTGCATTTGGCAAATCAACATCGAAAGCGGGCCTCATTTTGCTACTAATTTCCAACAGCTTTCTAGCAGGTCTTGTAGGAAACTCTTCTAAACCCATAAGTTTTGCTATCAAATTTGACCCTTTTGACTTTTCCTCTGTAGCCCTTGATGAAAAAGACTCGGAAGAAGTGAACTCATGAGTCGAATACACCATTGAAGAAGATGTGCTTGAGCTTGTCGAAGCAAAGTCAGGAGATGACTGTAATTTCCTTTTACCTGCAGATCCAGAAAATCTATGAAATATGCAGAAAATAATCTTTAATTCGTTATTTTTTTTACACTTCTCTACAAACATTAGAGAACCACACCTGCTAGTTCTTCTATGTGTTTGCTTGAAAAAGCACTTTTTTGATAAGACTTATTTGTTTGCAAAAGATTTTGTTTTGAAAGTCCTTCTTCAATCACTTCTCTAAGTTCTGTGAAACAATCTCTAGATGACCCGTTTGCTAATTTTCTTTCTTTTTGATGACCCGAATCGTAAATTTGGAAACTTTCAAACCGATCCGAACCAATCCTGCTAAAAGGTTCTTCACTTGGTTTTTCTTGTTTTTCCTTGAAATTTTTCATACATGAAGCTTCTTGCAATTTTCCAAGCATCATGAGAGATTCTTGAAGATCAAGAGCCCCTTTTAGTAAATCTTTCGCAATATCTCTAGGTTGAGTTTTGAAATTCACCCCTTTCGACCACAAATCAATAGATCCATCTAGACATTGAGCTCCATTTTTTACCTCAACAAGAGAAACCTTATCTTTTTCTTTTGAACTCTTTGATTGCGCTTCTTTTTCGGTTCTTCGGGTACTCATTTTTGTAGAGTCAGTTTTGGATATTCTGATTGTTTTCCCTTCAACTACACCTCTTGGATCTTCACAAGTGACAAATGATCTATACACAACTGATCTCAGGCTTTCTTGAGGCATATTCTACTCACACATAATAAGATTGATAAAGTCAGAGACTTGTTTAAAAATTATGAAAATTCCCAATTGGGTTACATTTGTTGCTCATTTAATCTACAATTTTCAATCCAAAAGATGACAAATTTCAAAGAATTCAAAACATTTGTCCGGCTTCATGCCAAACAAGACAAAATCACAATTAAACAATCATCAAATCATCAATTGCCGCCATTAGAGAAACAAGAATGTATATGCTCTCTCTATATATATATATCTCCACAAACAGTGACAGATCTAAACAATAATCCAAAAGGAAAACTTTAAACTAATTATGTTAAACAAGAATATGATCCATGAAGAAAAAATAGTACCTTTGTGAGTGTTTCTTTGCTACAAGACAGCGGTAATCACCATTCACCATTTACCAAGCCCTAATTCTCTCTAAATGTCTTGAAAGATTGCTAAATTGTAACACCCAGATGAAAATATACGAAATTGAGTGGTGATAACAACACCAATTTAATCTTTTACACATGGAATCTTTATACACCCACCTATAAATAAGAACACGAAACAGAGAGTATGTATTATGAAGTATGAAATCAAGATATGAAGATTGAACAGTAGATACAAGTGTTCTTCAATTGGGTAAATAGTTAAAAACTGAATCTTTTCAGGTACCCATGAATCAAGATGATGTTAAGAGCAAGTTTGGAGGTGAAGCAACATTTTTGATGAAAAATGAGAAATCAAGGCGAAAAAAAAAGGGGCTAAAATGATAAATATGGTTGAATGATACGGAAATGAATACGAATGTTAAAGAACATTAGGTACGGTGAGCAATAATTGTGGTTTAAGGAAATCTTTGATTATTGTTCTTATGGGTATCATCATGAATTCAGAGCCCTTGGTATCCCAAGATATTAAATATTAGTAATATTAGTAATTAGTAATTAGTAATTAGTAATTAGTAATTAGGAATTAGTAATTAGTAATTAGTAATAAAGAAAGATCAAATGTTTATATAGTTTTCACTTAGAATTAGTAGTCTAGCGGTAAAAATCAATGATTTAAAGATTTTATATAGAATATTAGGGTTAAAAGTATGATATAAAATAGATTAGGGGTTGATGTAATTTGTAATAAAAGTCGATGCGCATATAAGTCGAAGTTTTAATTAAAAAAGATTTTATATAATCATGATTTCATGTGATTTGATGATTACCCTTTGGCTCCTAGCATGTGATTATGGTGGCCCTTTGAAAATAATCAACGTAATTATTGGGAAATAATTTAATTTTTCTAAGAACCGTTATACTTGATTTGGTTCCTAAGGGACCGAAGGTCTCAGGTTCGATCCGTGGAAACGGCCTCCCCATAAAATGGGGGGAAAAGACCGCGTATATCTTTCCTTAAATTGGACGGACCCTCCCTAGACCCTGCGAAAACACAGGAGCTCTTTGCAGCACCAGTTACGTCCTAACTGGAATGTGCACTTACAAAAGAAAGGTGAATTTTTGCGGGCAGAAAGTAATTGTTTAATAAAAACAAACCAATCAACTAACACACATAATATATAAGTTAGACAATGCGAATATATCACGAAACCCAATCTAGATTGTACAACTTCCTCCTATTATTAATCTATAGAAAATGAAAAGATTTTCTCTCTCTCAATAACTTATATCACTTCAAATTTTTTCTTTTATTATTAATCAACTTTATTTCTTCTTTTTCATATGCATCATAAAGATATAAAAAGATCGCATGCAACATCATTTTTTGCTCCTTCAAATATGAGTATGATCATGAATTTAAGACGTTGAACAGTAACCGAGTATGGATTAGTTTTTGGCACCCTACATCATTTACATACCATATGCGCTAATGCGCACCTCACTTGTAAATTACATGATAGTAACATATGATCAATCGTCTTCTCTTGTTCTTCACAAAAAAGAGTATATCAGATTATTTGATAATTTTAGTATACGACCTCTCACAAATATATTATGCTTTAATTATACAAAAAGTATTAGTTATATTGTTTTATGTTGTATGTTTTCACGTCACTGCTCTTGTGTTTTTTACAAAATACCGTGCTTACTATTGCTATCATCTCTAAATGCAAATTATCTTCTTACTACTTATCAAAAGCATTTAAATATTAGTATACTCGTGATATTCTTAAAGTTTTAAAAGCTTCATAAAAGAACTATATTTTTTTTACATTCGGTTTGATATTTTAATTTTAATATAATAATATCATGACAAGTTGCTAGTAATCTCAATTAAGTTCACATCTTGCAGGTAAATACAAATGAAATAATGTTATTAAATTCGAATAGAATCACAAGAGTCTTGTTTGGGTGGATTTAGCATGTTTTCGTGATGGAGCTTTAAATGCAATTAAATTCACACCAATCTTTTGTTTGCCTCATGTCTCCTAGACATCAATTTCAACTCCGAATTTAATTTATGATATATTGGGTCTATTTGTTTGAATTTGAAACTCATTTCCCCGATCATATTTGTACTATGCTTAATGGTGATAGAAGATATATTCTACTGCTAACGTGGGGCTAACGCACTTTGTAGAGACTTTATCTTTTAGAGAGAAGGTTTTAAGTTCAAACCCAAACAGTGATGTAATTTGATGTAATATAGGAATATGATTCCTTTGTCATTCAAAAAAAAGAAAATATATTCTACTCGTGAAATACGTGAAAAATTATAATATTTTAGCTTTTTTTATAACAATGACAATCTTACTACTCTAATAAAAGAGTAACTTGAAGTGACACGTGGCAGCACCACAATCACTCTCACAAAACTTTTCTCGCCTCTCTCTCATCTTAAATAATTACCTTAATTACTAATAATATTATTTAACTTTTTTTTTACATTTAATAAATTAAAAAAAAGATCTATTTATTAATGTTATTTCTAAATAAATAATTTTAATATAAAATAATAAAATTTTAAAACACATAAAATTTTAAAACGCATAAAACGTTTTTAAAAATACAAAATATTTTAAAAGTGGTGTTTTAAAAATTTAATTGTTTAAAACCAAAAATAATTAATTTGGGAGATAAAATAAGAAAATTTTTAAAAATAACATTTTTATACGGTTTATTTTATAATAAAATGTTTATTTTTTGGAAAAAAATTTAAAACAAAATTTTAAAAAGTTGATAATATTATTTTATTAGTTATAATCATTTCTTATACGTAATTTCAATCATATCATATCTTAGAATATCATTTTATAATTAATAAATTTTATTATATTAATATTTTATTTATTCAACCCCGTGTAATGCACGGGTTTATTAAAGCTAGTATATTATAGACAAGTAGTAAGATGATGGATGAAATTCAAGAGGTGCACGTTACAATATACAAGACGAATACAACACCATCGGTCCAAATCATTGCAAATATTGGATCTGATTTTATCCAACTAAACGAAAGAAGCATTAGTATGGATTAAAGATCATGTGATTTATTCTTTTCCATAGTACTACTGTACTATGAATTTATGAGCATATAAATTACAATTTCATTAAATACAAAGTTTAATACGACTTAGTAGTGTACTAAGACTATTATAGTGATAAAGTTACAAACTTTGTTGTTTGGAGTATTAAATAACTTGTCAACTGATAATAAATATCCGTCCCATAGCGGCGTTAAAAGCTTTGTCATTAGGGAAATCTCTTTCTACTGGGAATTCCAAAAGTTTTTTTGTACGACAAACAAATAAGTCCAAAAATATAAATATCGGAATAATCAGAATGGATTTGACTCAAAAAACGGGCTCAGTAATTTGTTAATATCAAAATTAATATAAAATTAACAATTGGCAGTCCCGATTCTAATCAATATGAAATAGACCCTTCATTTTATTATTTATTTCATTTTATTATTTATTTTATAAAATAATTCTTCTGTTTTCTGAATTCTAAAAAAAAGAAAGAAAAAAATTTTGTATTTTTTTCTTTCTTTTTAGTAGATTTTCACTCAAATTTTGTGACGGGGAGTCTTATTTTCCCCATAGACCTTTACAATAACGAAAAATGTTTATTTTTCTCGGGAAGGCCAGATATAAGATTTTTAGTTCAAATTAATGAAGTGTTGAAACTAATTAATTCCGTGTTAAAAATTTTTGAATAACTTTCTGACTTTTTTGGATAACTTTCTGACTAATTAATTTATTTACTATATGGAATGGGTCAATCAATATAAGAACTTAATTGTTGCAATATTATGTACAAAAAATGTGTCAATTTGGAGTAATCCAAAATAGACATATTTTCAATTCATGGAGAAAATTTATTTTTTTGTTTCAAAATTATAAAATCGGATAAACCAGAAATAATGACAATAAAAAGAAAAAATGAAACTAATGAACCTTAAAATTGACTTTTGAACTTCTTTTTTATCAATTTAAATCTTTACTAAAAAAGCTTATTTTACTAAAAACACTTATGTGATTGAATTGACTTGTTCAATCTCGACGATTGAATATAAATAGGCTATTATGAGTTCGAGCAAGCCGCTATGGTGAAATCGGCAGACACGCTGCTCTTAGGAAGCAGTGCTAGAGCATCTCGGCTCGAGTCCGAGTGGCGGCATGCCGTCTTCTAAAAGAGATCCAATAGATCCTATAATAAAAATAAATTAAATTCCCCATTTCTATTTCTTAATTAATATAGGGGATTCCCTCCCTTTTTTTTCATTTTTATGATATATTCAACTTTAGAGCATATATAAACTCATATTTCTTTTTCTCTTGTTTCTATTGTAATTACACTTCATTGGATAACCTTATTGGGCAATGAAATCGTAAAACCATATGATTCGTCAGAAAAGGGGATGATAGCTACTTTTTTATGTCTACACTCGTTGGATTTATTCAGGCCATTTCTCACTAAGTGATTTATATGAATCATTAATTTTTCTTTCATGGAGTTTCGCCCTTATTCATATAGTACCGTATTTCAAAAAAAGAAAAAATTATTTAACCACAATAATTGCCTCAAGTACTATTTTTACCCAAGGCTTTGCTACTTCGGGTCTTTTAAATGAAATACACAAACCCACAATATTAGTACCTGCTCTACAATCAGAGTGGTTAATAATGCACGTAAGTATGATGATATTGAGCTATGCGGCTCTTCTTTGTGGATCATTATTATCAGTAGCACTTCTAGTCATTACATTTAGAAATATTTTTTATAGTTCTAAAAGTAATAATTTATTAAAATTAAATGAGTCATTTTCATTTGGTGAAATCCAATACAAGAATGAAAGAAACAATATTTTGAAAAAAACTTCTTTTTTTTCTGATAAGAATTATTACAAGGCCCAATTTATTCAACAATTGGATTATTGAAGTTATCGTGTGATTAGCCTAGGATTTATCTTTTTAACCATAAGTATTCTTTCAGGAGCAGTATGGGCTAATGAAGCATGGGGGTCATATTGGAGTTGGGATCCAAAAGGAAACTTGGGCCTTTATTACTTGGATCGTATTTGCAATTTATTTGCATACTCGAACAAATAAAAATTTGCAAGGAGCAAATTCCGCAATTGTGGCGACTCTAGGCTTTCTTATAATTTGTATGCTATTTTGGGGTCAATTTATTAGGAATAGGGTTACATAGTTATGGTTCATTTACGTTAACCTCTAGTTAAATTCAATAAAAGTTCTTACGAATACAAACAGAATGCAATACAGTGTATATAAAACATCTTGTCTCAACCGGCGAGAACCATGCGAATCAAGTAGTATAGTGATTCACGCGGTTCTCGCAAAGACCAAGTATATTGGGTAAAAATTGAAATTCATATTTTGTTTTTACTTTATTTAAATTTAAAATTTAAGAGAATAAAAATCCTTGTTTTCTTTTTTCATTAGCCAACCAACTCTTAAAAATCATAGGAGTCTTTTTCTTTAAGAAAACTATCTATAAAAATAATTAGCTAGAATACCTTCAACCTTGTCAACTGATAGTGAAAGAACAAAATCGGGGTACATACCAATACCTATTACAGGTAGAAAATAGAGATGGAAACAAATAACTCGCGCGGTCCAGAATCAAAAACATAAAAGTTTGGAGTATTAAATAACTTGTATCCATAGAACCTCTAGCGTGACATAGATAATAAATATCGGAATTCCCATAGCGGCTGATTTTCTTTTTTCACATGTTTCAATAAATTTAGCATATGTATAGTTTCTAATTAAGACAATAATTTAAAGCAAAGGAGATCAAATCTTGTCAAGATTTAAGATCTTGTAGTTAACATAGAAATCCTATGCAGAGCAAAATCTATATCCACAACAAGCTGCGCTGCTAGCTTTTGTATAATAACATCGTCGTGAATCAGAACAAAGATAAGGTGGGGGATTTACACGACGGTGTGTGGTGGCCGGTGGATGGTTGGTGGTGGTGGGAACAAGGAGTGTGGGGTGGTGATGGTGGTTGGCAATCAATGGTGGGTTGCTTTGACTGCTACAGGAGTACATATATTTTTTTATAATATTTAAAACCAAGATTTATAAATAATAAACAAACTTTGAAAAAGAATACTCCCAATATTGTAATCTGGCTAATAATTTTAAAGTTTAAAAGTGAGTCAAAGGGCATGAATGATAGTCACTTTACCATGGGTATTATTATATAGAACATTATGACACCCATCATTGCACATCCGGACCGGTTCGTGATCTGAAACCGTTTTGAAACCAGTTTTGAGATGAAATGGGGTTTGAACTTGGTTCCACCGGTCTAGTCCGATATGGTTTCTTTAGAAATTGATTTTTAAACAGATCTGCTTTGGTATGAACTGGTTTTGACTTTGTTTGACTCAATCTAAACTGATTCTCGGACCCGTTTTGTTTGACATTAAAACGGGTTTTTGCACCTCTACCTTATCATCAGCTTTCATACATGTAATATATGATCACTGTTCAACAGATAAAATAGACCATAATTTGTTTGACTCAATCTAAACTAATTTTACAGGACAATTTCCAATACCACTTAGACTACTTAAAAGGGTAAAGGTAAAACTATTGATCATTGTTCAACAGATAAAATAGACCATAATTCTGTTTGCTTCATACATGCCTCATTTATCAGGTAAAAACAACCACAAGGCCTTAAGCAAACTAGTCCCAAGATTACAAGGAGACATGAAATGAAAAGTGTTTCAACTTACAACAAAAATATTAGTTTAAGACATACTGGTAACAGCAGCATGCATGGCATCTGCAAGATGAGGGACAGTCTTTGAACTCAGACCAGCCATGCTAATTCTCCTGCATAAAAATAATAACTTTCTTAATCAAGAAAACAATAAAATGATATAACGATATGATATTTACCATTTTAAAACATTAATAATATCATTTTTACTAATTTTACCGTAAGCAAATCACTAAACAATCGAAGAGCACGTTATATGTGCTGACATGATAGTGAGATGTATCCATGTAATATAACAAGGTTGGTGAAACAATTTCTTGTACGTAACTGATTTTGTTCTATTTATTGTGGAACGGGTCGAAATGATGTTTTATAGACATGATATTGTTAAATTTTTAGAAATATTCATAAAACTAAACCTATATGTATGTTTGCTTACCCATCTGAAGTCATGTAGATGTGATATTCTTTAGTCATGAAAGCAACTTGTTCAGCATTCAGCCCTGTAAATGTGAACATTCCAATTTGCTTTATAATGTGAGTCCAGTCCCCAGGTGTTCCTGCCACATGTGAAAACCAAGCACATTTTCAACTACATAAACTCAATAATTTGTTGGTTTTTTTATATAAAGAAATCTAGTATTACCTCTTGCTTGTAGCGCCTCCAATAACTGCTTCCGCATGCTGATAATCCGATCAGCCATCGCTTTAAGCTCAATCGTCCACTCATTGTACAAATTACTACCAAAATACATATCAAGATTTGTAGAGTTTAGTAATTAGACATTAGTAGTCCAAAATAATAACCGATTTTTTTTATTAAAAAAAGAAAAATAAAGAAATTAAGAGATTAGGGTACCTGTCTTTAAGTATAGTTGCAACAATAGATGCACCATGAAGAGGTGGATTGGAATACATTGGCCTGATAACCAATTTAAGTTGACTCTCTACTCTGCTTGCAACGTCTGCTGTTTTGCAAACCTGTTGAATCAACTTCGTCAATTGCATGTTTGGGTTAAAAATGATTTCATTCTGGTTTATATGAGTATTCCTTTTTAGGGTCAAAATAATCAGTTTTAAAGAAGCAGGTAAGAAATTGCGGTAAAAAAAACTGAGGGCTGTTTGGCATTGTGTTTTGAAAGTTACTATGTGATATGGGATAACAAGAATCAGTAAATCAGCAGTAACAAAATGGGCTGCAAGAGATAGTTCGGATGCGTTCTATTGTTGGAAATAGTGATAATTGCATAATTAGCTGTTTAAGCATATAAATAAATTTTGCATATTTAAGGATTATGAAAAATGACTCATACATAATCAGACAAGGAGAATCAGTTTAGTGTAGCAATTCCTGAACAACTGATTATACAAAACCGATAATTTGAATTAGTTAGATGAGAAGGATTAGTTTCAGTACATCAAAAAACTGATATGTAGATAATCACTTTAAAAAGGCAATGCCAAACATCCCTCGTTATCTGATTAGGTAATTATCTGTTTTGTATAATTCAAATGTGTTTTGATAATTCAAATCAAGGCAATAAGTTTCGAATTACATATCTAAACACCCTTTAAGATCATTCCCATTAATAGACACTCACAATGCTAAGGGCTCCAACACGCTCAGCATAAAGTCCCATATTTTTAGCATAGCTTTGAGCTGCAAAACATTCACCACCATCTGCAACAAACATTCGAACAGATTGTGCATCTGCATCGAGACTGCCACTAGCAAAACCCTAGGAAAAACAATTATAAAAAACAGATTCCATTGCATTTAGAACTTTATAGATACATGAACAAGCCTAAGATTAAAAATCCATATTTACCTGATATGCACTGTCAAAAAACGGTAACAACCCTTTTGATCTCATTAATTTTCTGATCTGTTCCCACTGATCAAGTGTTGGATCAACGCCAGTTGGGTTATGAGCACATGCATGAAGAAGGACTATTGCTCCAGATGGAGCATTACCCAAATCTTCTAAAAGACCTGTGTACATTAACATATATCAAGTTGATATCTAAATGGTCCTAAAGATATTCAAAGTTAGGTGTTTGGCATTGCATTTTGAAAGATAGTAAGTGATAAGGAATAATCAGAATCGGATAATCAACCGCTTTAACAAAATGGCCTACAAGATAAAAGTGTTTGGGCATGTTTCTATGTTTGAAGTTGTGATATTCATTAACTGCTCAATCTCTGACAAATCCTAATTATTAAAGACTTTGCAAAATAACCCCTAAATAATAAGATAATCAAGATAGTTTTGTTGCAACTACTCCTAATCTGATAATTTGACCTCTAGATAATCACATAATCAGAATCAGTTTTCACTATACTCAAACACTAGAATCTGATCAGATGATCAATCTAAAACAATAATGCCAGAAAACCACCTAAAACATGCATACATATCAAATATCATAATGAACACTACTATAATTTTCATACCTTGGAAGTCAAGCCCACGTGTTGCGGGATCATAGTAACGGTATGTTTTCACAGATAATCCTGCTAAGGTAAAGACTTTGGGATGGTTTCCCCATGTTGGGGATGGAATGTATACCGTTTTCTGATAAAACCAACATTATTAATCATAATCTTTCTAATTATCTTCCCAATATAATTAGAGTGAACGAAAATTTAACAAATTCGTATGCTTACTTCAAAATAATGCTTTGCAAGAAACTCTCCACCGACCCGAAGCGAGCCAGTACCAGATAAGCACTGGACAGTAGCAACTCTGTTTTCTTGAATTGCCGGGCTGTTTTTACTCAAGAATATGTTAATTAACAGTGTGATTACAAAAATAACAATCAACATTAGTCTTCTATGATTAAATGAATTCATTGTTACCTATCAGCACCAAAAATGAGCTTTGCACTACACTTATTGAAATCTGCAAGTCCAACAATGGGAAGATACTCCTTAACACGCGATCTAAACCACAAAAAAGAAATTAAATATGAATGCTGAAGATTAACACTTGTGATTATGAAATTAGCTTATGAGAATAAGTTACTTAACGGGTCATTAACAAGCTTTTGTTCTGCCTCTTACAACACAACATTGAGAACCAGAGGCTTTCCTTCCTATCGATGACAACAACAAATTGATTTGCATGATTAACAAAATTTAAAAGCCTCTTAATCAAGAAAATAATCATTGTTAGTTAATAATTACCTCAGTTCGATAAGCACCTACACCCAAATTCAACTTTGATGGGTGTGAATCTTTGTTATAAGCAACAGTAACCTGTTGTTTGTATCAACATAACAATGACAAAACATGAATAATTATTATTGGAAGAAAATAATAAACAGATGCCCGCATCACCAATCAATTTAACGGATGATTATCGAATATTCGAATGCAATCGATTTCAAGAACGATTAAACGGTTAAACCCCAAAATACGCAATCTTATAATCAGCATACGATTACGGTAATCATGATAGTCGATCAACAGATTTAGTTCATAAGATCGAAAACCCCAAATGGGTTTATGTCAAAACTTCATATTGATCACTAAAAACACAGCAGATCTCAGTATAACCGTTGATCGGTAGATCATATGTCAAAATGATTATATGAACATGGTCAATCAAAAGAATCATAACTTCAATAGATCATTTTACACAAAAGTGAGTTCAATCAACTAGAAATTACAAATAGAAACATGAGAAGTTAAGTGATGCGTACCCCTAATATGGGATCTTCAGGAGCACGGGCGATTTGGGAGAAAACAGAGTTTGAATGATCAGACATTGTTCTTCGAAAATGGTTTCAAAGGGATGATTTGATTTGATTTAATTCGATTTGATTTGTTGTGTGATCAATTGTGTTTGTGAAGGATAACGGTGAGTTGTATGAAGATAGATCTTGTGGGCGTTAATGGTTTTAGTGACACACCGTTGGCCGCACGCTATCAGCACTGGGTTTAGTGGCTAAAAATGCGTGCTTTTGACGACATTCGACAGTGATGTATTGATATTGGCATCATTTTCGAACACCGACTTTTTTTTGTTTTTATGTTGTTACCTTATGACATCTAGAGGCTGTTTGAGAGTGCTTATTTTAAACTCCTTTTGATTTTTGAAGGGATGAAAGATTAAAATACCCCTCTAGAAGTTATCAGAAGTTAAAATTTTTAATTTCTAGTGACTTTTGGAGTGGTATTTTGGTCTTTTCACCCCTCCAAAAGTCAAAAGGAGTTTAAAAAAGCACTCCCAAACAGCCCCTCAGATGACATTCAGATGATAGATTTAAGCAGTATGACACAAACTTATGTATTAAGTACTAGTAAGGAACCCGCGCGATGCGCGCGGCGACGACATCAACATATTTCACAATGCGATATTTGTTTTCTGAATACATGTGTGGCTTCTATTATATAGTCTATTTATGTCATGAGCATCACAAAACTCAATTAATAACAACACACGAATAAGAAAAAAAATTTCAAAACATAGTACTTTCAAAATAAATATCTAGCACACGAATAAGAAAATATAAGTCATAAACATAGTACGTTAAAAATAAATGTACGCATGCTAATTACTTGGATTTGATGAGATCATTTTTTGTCATAAGCCTTACAAATCTCAATGACCTCATCATAATGCTTCGACCACCACTCTTCGTCGGTGTCCAAACTGGAAGATTCTTGTGTCACTTCTGTTTAACTAATTCCTGATTAGGACTTTCTTGCATTTTCTCCTCTTTGACTGAAGCAGACACTGAAAAAACAATGCTAGTAGTGTTTTATTAAGACCAGAAAGGTACATAGGTTAAACTATAATTATATATGTTAAATTGATACCAGACATGTGTGAAGTTCCTTCTTTTGTTCATCCATAATAGATTTCTACTTTATGTAGAGAAAATGAACAAGTCAATATGTTATAAAATATATATTTGATAAGTGAAATCATGTATTTACTTATATTTTTAAATTTTGTTAGCAATTAATATAGATTAATATGTAATTAACATCCATTCAGAGTATAAAAACTTAAGGCACACAAATCTATTAATTTACTTTCATTTATATAGACATGTAAACTCATTCATCACGTAACACTTCCCGATAGACAACATTTGAGGTGTATACTCCGTCCAGTGGTCGGGTGGTTTTATGTTATAATGACGAAATTATTTTTTTCGCATTTTAAATGAAAAAATATTTGTTTAAGATCAAAGTATAATTCCTTAAAATTTTGAGCAACTTTTTTACCTAAATTCATTAAAATAACGACAAAATAATGAATAATATTATTTCATCAACAACTTCCTCATTTATTGTTCAGCTTAGTTCAAACATACACCGAAAAAAAATATATAAAGAAAGGATACTGAAAACATCAAAATAATAATAATAATAAACCTGAACATGAGTAAGATGACCCATAATACAACTAAATACCTTCTGGCTACATATGTTATATTTTCATTCGGAATACCTTTTTGGATACATCTATTTTAGCAAGATCACCCTAGGGTCCGGTTCAATGTAACCTATTGCTTTGCTTCCATAACCACTTCATTGAATGATTATGAGTCATATAGCTCAATGTACCACTGCAAAGACATAAAAGTAATGTTATGAGACAAATCTATCCATTTCATCAACTTCAACATTTCTAGTGTTGAAAGGAGACAAACCTAAACATTTGATAGCATATACAGCTTAGGACTAACATACGAAGTTGAAATAAAAACAACCAGATGTTGATGATATATTTGTAGCTAGGCTTTATTCCGCATTAAAAAAACAATTAGAGGATAATAAACAAATATATACTATATTCAAACTTTCTCATTCTAAGTGTACTTATCTTACACGATTAAGGATATATTAACAGCTAGCAATTAAGTAGCAACTGTTTCAAAGTAAAATAAAAGAATACACATCAAACCCTCTGGTAATATGGATTCGGTACACCGTACTCATGCCCTAATGATTTTTGTGTATTCAAAAAGGAGACCCATATATTTTGGCCAGTCTACCTTTTTCTACGTAATCAGTCAACAAACAATTTGTATCTCTGTAATCACTATTCAATAACCTTGAAAAAATATTGTTAGTTTTGGAGTTTGCGTTAGATTTCTCATGATTTCTTTATCAAGTACTGGATCTGACTTTTAACAATGAGTAACATGGTTGCTTGATTGCCTTAACAAATGTTAATGAAAACCATTAAACCAGGTGGTAGTATAGGACTTATAGAAGAAGATGAGAGATGAAAGATTGCTCAACTTAAATGGCTAAACTTTATTAATTGAAGTTTGCTTCTCATGACAAGAATGAAAGAAACATATATTATGTTATTAACTATTAAAATTAATGACTAATACATAATAAAGCCTAATGTATTATAAAAAGATATAATACCTTGACAGTTGGCCCTCTTACATTCTTCTTCCATGAAGTATTTTTTCCTCTGTTTCTATCCAAAGGCAAATAAGACTTGTTAACCAGGATAGATTAAGTGAAAAGACACTAAAATTTTTTTAACCATTGTTACCTCTATATATTCTTTAAAAGAAGTTGAACCCTTTGTAGCAAATGTTTAGCCCAGTCACCCGTGCCAACATATACATTGTGTCAAATATATGTCAATTTTGTTGCGTCTTTATCAAAAGATTTTCGCATTAAACTATCAAGAGTCTTCCCTAAACTTTTAAACTATCAACAAAAATTGAATTAACAGTTCAAACTTTGACATTTTAGGCAACAAATTATATCACATTTGAAACCTCATTCAGATAAAGAAATTCATATTATGATATTAGGAATTCAACTTACTCTTTTAACTTCATCACATTGATTAGAACACATTTGTTTCATTGTATGACCCTGCTACAAGCCTAAACCTATTAATCATGATCATCTTCTAAAAACATCAAAGGAGTTAATTAATGGTTGAAAGAACTATTGATTATGAAACCAACAACGAAATAAGGCTTCCTGATTAGAGAGGTAGAGACTTAAAGCAAGACTTAAACAAATGGTAGATGAATTATTTAAACTTCAAAGCATAAAATCATTAAAAACCAACATATCCTGCAACCTGTTTTATTACAATAACATATCTTTTTTTATCACATTGTTGCTTTTGTAACAATAAAATCATGAACTTACTTTACTTTGGTGAGCCACTATACATTGAACAGGCTTAGTAACTAATGGAGACCTGAGATCCTATATGTGAAAGTATTGGTCCTCTCAACATGAACAAACATCTCCATGCCTCAAGTGCCAAGCTGCATCATGTATAACACCATCATGAACCTTTTAACAGAGGGTTTAGAAGATGAAGCACAAATTTTGATTCATCATTATCTTTTGAAGATAACCAGTGCATCAAACATCAATCTACTTATCTAAAAGATCCTAATTGTAAAAGTTTAATAATGGTTTAAGATTGAATTCGTACACGATACATAGAACAAATCAAACAAACATATTAGGCTTCTAATACTAAATAACTACATGAAAAGATGGTGCAGGACAATGTGCGATAGACAAGATACGTATTAGACAGATAATTTGTAACTCCAAATCTAAAAGCCCTGAAAAGAAATGATCGAAATGCATATATATCACAACCAGTCATCATTCAATTTGAGCATAATCTAAAAGCCCTGAAAAGAAATGATCGAAATGCATATATATCACAACCAGTCATCATCCAATTTGAGCATCATACTTATAAGCTAATGCAGTGATTTAAAAACATCGAGCATATGAGACATAAATATATTGTAAATATGCAGTTGTAGCAAAAGAAGATGCAACTTATCAACATTCTCCGATAATAAAAAGAACTCAAAAACTATTCAAATAATCTGTAGGGCTGAATGTGTCTGTCAAGATATAAAAATTGCAAGTCTGGAAAAGAAAAATATCACCAATAACAATTACGAATAAATCATAAGCCAAATGGTAAGCACATAACGTATGACCAACTTGCGGTTGCAACATATTTTACATGATATTTATATTAATAATTTTCATAAGTCATAAGTTAGCATTAGTCTGCTCGAGAACACATACAAATATGCAGACCTAAGCCTTTCTCACCTGCAACAAAAAAGCAAAAATTCATATGAGTCCAGTTAGCAAACAGTCATCTTAAATCTTGGTTTTAAATAGCAGAAGTTAAAATGCATGCCTAACAATATAAATTACCAATTTTTCCCTCACTTTTCAAACACAAATACACAGTCACACATACTAACATATACTCCTCTAGTCCTGTACACTGTAAAATAGTTAGTAAAGCCATTCTTCCAAGTGGATATCTTTCAAAATTTATAAACCACTACTTATATTCTACTTTAATTACTTTTACTATATTCTTTCATAAACTGTTTTGACCGAAATACATAATGACTTGTTTCAAAACCTTTTCCACCAACTTGCTTTTATACCTCTAGAAATGATGCAATATCAAGGAAAACAAAAGAATGTTAACTCATAGTCTCCTTCATCACGTTGCTGGAAAGAAACATAATCTGTGTAGTTATGCATATATGCGTTTATCAAGAATAACTAAACATTGACTAATCTGAAACCAAGTAAGGTTAATTGAACATACGTGTTTGTAGAAGGGTCTTTATTGCAGCAGACACATCTGATTGTGTTCTCGACTTAATCGGGTCTTGCAAATCATTTGATTAAAGCTCATCGTCTACTCAAATTCAAATCATAAATCTGCACTTAAAATCCCAAATCAGTTACTACAAAAAGCCAAATCATAAATTGTTACAGAGATGGAGGTACGAAGAGTTACCTACAAATCCACCACCAAAATCATGAACATCTTCAAAATAGTTTCGAAAACCCTGTTAGGTCTGAATCTTCGAAGGCATTACCCGACTATGATGTTTGAAGAGATTAAACAGTTAAATCGAAGAAAAGAAGCCCACAACCTACTCGAAAGCAAAGTAAGTGCTTTCTTCTGAATGTTGAAGGCTCACTGTTTCTCTATCTTCTTCCGATTACGTATGAGAAGCCTAACAACGAAGAAGAAGAGGTAGCGATGGTAGCGATGCGAACTGAATAATTTCAAAATTCTCGGATATCGCAGAGAGAAGGAACCGTATTTGAATTTTGAAATGAGGTTGATTGCTTGTTTGAACATGGCTGTGGATCTGGGAAGGGTTTTCATCATTTCAAGCAAGCTTCATGACTTGTAACATGTGCTATAAGAGTTGTAAACTCTTAAAATTAAGAGTTTTTGTTTAAATTACCATTTTCTCCCTCCCATGTATATGTATATTAATATAGTATAGATAAGGTGAAGTTATTTGCATAAGATTGCGAATGATCTGGTTCTTTTCTGACCCCTACGTAAACTAGGGTTGTTAAAAAAAATTCGCGGCTCGTGGTTCACTCGAAAATAGTTCAGAAAAGAGCAGAGCCCGATTCAAGTTCTGCTCGGCTTGTGGCTTTGTTAGTTGGTCCGTTGGTTCGTTTGTTAGCTCCTTTAATATAAAACCTAATTATAACTTGTATAAGTTATAAATCAAATTTATGACATATATTATTCAAATGGAACATACATATGTTGGTTATTTTGACATTTTCTAATGAGAAAGAGTAAATTGTCATTTTCGTCCCTGTGGTTTGGTGAAAATTGCTACTTTCATCCAATAGTTTATTTTTTCGTATATGTGGGTCCCTGTGGTTTACAAATCTTGTCATATTCATCCAGTTCGTTAACTCCATCCAACATTCTCCGTTAAATGAAGGGTATATTGGTCATTTTACATATATGTTTTATTTTTTCTATTTTTTAAACCCCATTTAATATATCCCCTTTAAACAAATTGCTATTTTAGTCCTTGTGGTTTGGACATGTTGTCATTCAGTCCAAAAATCTCACCACTTGGCATAAAACACCATATCACCACCACCCGTGATGGAACCACCATGTAGACGTATGGTACAAATAACCATACAAGACCGAGTACCAGAAACGAAAGCCCGGCCCATGCGGGTGGAACGGGTAAGCCAGCAGGACACGTGCCCCGCATTTAATTACATCGAATCACCCCAATCATAACCGATAATTCAGTAACGGTCGGAGAACATAAAAGGTAATGGATTTGCCGGGGAATAATCCCTGTAAATCAGCACATGATTACAGCAGGCAAACACTATAAATACCAGGTAAAGAGGATCGAGATCCTCACAAAAGAATACACAAAAGCTCCTTCTTAATTCTCCCTATCACATATTTCCATTCAACCAATACTTACTCTCACGCCGGAGGGTCGTTCCAGGGATATTTCCCCCTGGAACGCCTTAACTGGTGTTGTTTTCATGGTGCGTAGGTGTGAAGCTTCAGAGAGCATCGGTGGATCGAAGTTCAACAAGACCGGAACCATCCAGAGTTGGACCTCGTATTTACACCCCACCCACCACCACGCCGCAAAACCACCACCACTCCATCAGAACCACAAAATCATCACCACCACCCTATCATAAAACCACCAACACCACACCAGACGGGCACCACCACCACACATTAGATCTCCACCACCACACATTAGATCTTCACCATCACACACTAGATCACCACCATCATGTGGACCCTAGAAACCAACCGTTAATCTCAAACTTATAACAAACCCCTTCGAAAACGTATATGAAACCCTTGAAAACGAGTATTGTAGAGGTTAGTAAGGTTTGATATGCATTTTCGAAGAGGTATGTTACAAGTCCAATATTGATTGTCGATTTTTAGGATTTACATGGTAGCGGCGATCCGATGTGCGTGGTGGTGGTGGGGCGCTGTGGTGTGGTGTTGTGTGGCTTTGTGGTGGGGTGTGGCGGTAGTTCGGTGGTTCTTGTGACGGGTAGTGGTGTGGTGGTTATTTTTGGACTAAATTAGCAAATACGCTCAAACCACAGGGACTAAAATAGCAATGTATTTAAAGAGTATATATTAAATCAGGTTAAAAAAATAAAAATAAAACATATATGTAAAATGACCAATATACCCCTACATTTAACGGAAATTTTGGATGGAGTTAACGAACTGGATGAATATGACAAGATTTGTAAACCACAGGGACCCAGATGCGAAAAAACAAACTATTGGATTAAAGTGACAATTTTCACCCATCCGCAGGGACGAAAAGGCAATTTACTCAATGAGAAACTTAGTGTAAATGTGTAATAAAATATTATGTTTTTGACACATCAATCTTATATAAATGTTTTAATGTGTTACAATAATCAAATAGAAAAACGTTTTGTTTGTTTGCTCTTTATATACCAATATGTATTAAAATAACAAGATTATATATTAGAAAAAATAAATATGTTAGGCTCACGAGCTGACTTGACCGAAGCTCTTAATTTGAGTTCGTTAAGATAAACGAGCCGAGCTAGCTTTGCTCAGTTTTAAAACGTGCCTAGCTTGAGCCCACCCTGGCTCGGTCAGCTTGTTTACTGCCTTAGCGTAAAACAAGAGCTAAGTCAATAATAAATAGATCCTGATAATGATAAATATTTTCAAACGAGTAATTGAATCCTTTATGCCATATAACGTAATAA